>JABEVS010000020.1:289417-347021 GCA_018290735.1 Coelastrella sp. MACC-549 | reverse complement strand
GCTGAGCTGTTCTTGACTGTCTTGAATGTTGAGAATGACACAGACTGACATGTGTGCTATATCACTTTACAAGTCTCTCATAAATAATCCACCTGATAATATGATTCTTGACTCTGCTGCACAGGGCATCACCTATGTCACAGTTGACAATCCCCATACTGTGGAAGGCCGTCTGAAAAGGGTCCTGCCTGAAGCCACTGTCAAGATGGACCCAAGGCATGTACTCTTGTTTGCACTTGATGTCCTTTGTGCAGTTATGGGTGTGGTTGGCATGCTGGCAGCACCGGTGACATGTTAAATTTGTTGTAAACTGGTGACATCATTGAGGTGGGCTTTGCTTGTGGCAGCAACTCCTCAAATTGTGTTTGTTGTGCTAAAATTAAGTTTGAGATCTATTGCTGTGCTAGTTATGTGCTGTCTACGTAGTGCCGTGTGGCCATGTCACCCGGCCGGTACTACATTTATTATGCTGCAGTGGTTGTGTATCAGCATGATTTTGCAGTGTAAATCACAATGTAATTTACTAAATTGAATACCAGATGGGGTGGCTTCGCCACCCCATACACCCTTTTCCAAACCGTTTGCCCCATATAAGTGAATTTAACCCCTGCAAAGGTATAGGCTAGTGGGAGAGAGGCCGCAGCGCATTCTTAGACAGTCATGACAACAGGAGCTGTGCTGGGTTGATGCGCTTGATGATGGTTATGTTAGATATTTGTTTTGTCTTACGACATGATCAAGCGCGATCAGTCATCAAATCAATGTCACCGCAGCTCCCGTAGCAGCGCATACCAAGCACGCCGCAGCAGCTGGCTGAATACTTCTCTGCAAAGGACGATTCCAATGATGACGATGCTTTCCACCGAGCGTATGATCAAATGAGATGACAATGTGAGCAATATGGCGCGTGACTGTCGCGCAGCTGACGCATGACTGCATCAGTGTACATGTACTGCAGTCAACGCAATGGCCGTACCACGACATACGTGTCAGCTGTGTGTGGCGATTACACAGGCAATTGATAAGCACATTGCATGCAATCTCGGGTGATGCAGAGAAGATCGCACCGATTTTAAAATACAAAACACACCAGCCAGCAACATTTCACGACGGTTGAAACCGCCAACGACAAACCGCTGTCACCTGTAAATCACAAATATGATTGCCAAAACTGCTCCAGCCATTGGGGTGCAGTGCGGACTGACTACCGCCATCCCTGTTCGCCCAGCTGCTGCATTCCAAAGCAGTAGGCGACAGGTGCTCGTCAGGTTCAGGGACGACAAGGAAAACCAAGACCTGAAAACTTATGAGAAGACAGACACAAAGGTGTCTTTAGAGGAAGTTAGGGAGGTAAGTGAACACAGCTACTTTGGTCCATGCCGCAAGTTGCAGGGTATGACTCACCAGGGTATACCAGGGTATCTAGCGGCGAGGGAAGGGTACTGCATATACTCCCAGCAGCAGTTTCTTAGCCAAAGGGATACTGCTCTCCTATACAGCTTGTACAGTACTTCCATCCAGGAGAACCAGTGTCATCAATGCATTGGCAGGTCATTACTGCATTTTCGCCTGTCTTGACAACCTCCAATTGTACAGTGTCAGGCATCACATAACTGTGCCACAGCAACGCTGATCAGTAGCATCATGATGAGTCATTAGTTCAACATCTTGCTTCATGCAGCTGTATGAGAAGACCGAGTCTCCCTTCATGGGCGAGTTTGATCGCCGCACTGCTGAGCTGCGAGCTGACCTAGGCAGCGCCACACCAGCCATCCACATGATGCAGACCTTTGATGGACCTGCACCTGAAACCATCAATGGTGAGTTTCAGTGTTGCAGGCATCACTGATCTGGATTGTAATGCATAACATTGCCGCCAAAAGTGTGCTCAGATGCTGCCAGAACCGCCCCCCTTGACCTAATCTCCCATCCCTGGTCCTTGCATCTGCTGATTCTATTCAATTGCTGTATGCCGGCAGTTCAGCTGCTATAGATCGGGCGCATACATCAGACACACCCCAATCATAGAGATTCTCCAAATACTCACTATGCGACTTCCCAAAAGTAAGAGCTGTTGTGCCTCTGTAGGTCGTCTTGCCATGCTTGGTGTGTTGACTGGTCTGTTTGGTGAAGCTAGTACTGGTCTGGGACTGTTGGAGCAGACAGGCGATCACCCTCTCATTGTGTTCGCAAGCTTTGTCATCATCAGCATCGCCACATATGTACCTCTTGTCAAGTAAGCGCACTTGATAGTCTGCAGGGCAGTCTACAGCATGATCTGATGATTGTGTGTGCAGTGCTGATGATTACAGTAACCATTATGTGGCTGTGGCTGTGAATTAAGGATGGCTTGATGCATGTAAGTAGTTGCATCTGCTGGCTCACAAGTCATGTATTCAAATGCCCACCAACCCAGTATCCACACAATGGACACGAGTTATGATTAGTGCATGTCAAGTTTATATCATACAGTTTGGGAAAGAACTGCATGTCATTGATGACTTGTTACTGTTTTCAGGGGCTACACCCGCAAGGAGCCATTTGCCAACAACTTGCTGGGCCTTAACTGGACTCCAAAGGCAGAAAACTGGAATGGAAGGCTGGCAATGGTGAGTGCAGACATTGTCAAATGCAGAAAGTGCCGAAGGTGTTGGTGTTACCCACCAGGTAGTACCATTACTCACCTGCAGAACACAAATTGAGATGGAACAATAGGATACATATAGAATGTTGGAACAGCAGCTGATATGCAATAGATATCAGCAATCAAACTCCTGATGCATAACTGCTGCTGTTTGCCTGCGCAGATGGGTTTCCTGGGTATGGTGCTAACAGAAGCAGTAGCAGGCTGCAACACATTGCAAGCCTACGGCCTGCAGCCACACAATCTTGGACACTAATTTACTGAAGATTGCTTGCTCCCGGGTTGAGACCTGAAGATGTATTGTACTGGTTAAGAGCATGATAACATTACTTACAAGTGTGCATTCTTGCTGCAAAGCAAGGTGTTTGTCACATTGAACAGGGTGAAATTGGATTCTCATGTATAGCAGGGATGTGAAGAAATGTTTTTGAATATGCTGTGCCATGGCTGCTAAGCCCTTTGCTAAATTCTGAACAAGTGGAAAGCAGCAAGACAGAGTGCAGAGTGCTGTCAGCCTAATATTGTGGTACAATATTGCAGCATATGACAGCTCTGAGCCTGTGTAACCTGCATCTGATGAGGACAAATACACGAGTGTTACAGAATGTGGCAAGCAACACCGTAGACAGAAAGTGTGAGACACTGTCACATGGTAGACAGAAAGTGTGAGACACTGTCACATGGTGAAGTCCACTGGATTCAATGGAGAGTGAATGTGACAACTGTGGATGAAATCATGTCACATTTCATCCTAAAAAATAGCTCTCAGCAAACACTTTACCCTGATGCCAAGGTGGGAGATAATGTTTACTAAAACAATTCTGCACTACTGAATGAATATATGCCGAGGCAAAGGAAGTTGGGGAAACACTGCCCTATGCGATGTGTTGACAGAAACTGCAACTTGGTACATGAAGCAGGGACAAGCTAACCTCTATAAGCTACTTTGCTGGTGAAGAGTGTACAGTGTCCGCAACACAACACCTGGACAACAGCACCACCACTGTTTTATTGAAATATGAAGGCTAGTGGTGTATTGCTATCCATCATGGGAAAGGATAGTGCGCAGGATACATCGTGTGGTGTGTTGTAGCAGCACTCATGAACAAAAGATGGCAAAAGCATCTTTAACACACAGCAAGCGACAGTCATATCTCGATTATCATCAGAGCCAATACTCATGGCCAATCACCAGGAGATGCAGCAACAAAAAAAGCAGAAAGCACACAACATGAGTGCATAGAATGTGAACAGTACATCACGTACATCATATTTCACTGCATTGCTGTACGATTACCAAGCAACCCGGCTTTGCTCCAACAGCTGGCCAGAGAACCGGGTTTATGTGCACTACTCCATCGTCTGTGCCGAGCAGGAACATGCCACTGGCCAGAAACCTGTGCTGTGCGGTGGCCTGTGCTAGTACTACCTGTATTCAAGATGCCAGCAGCAGCCTCACTGGCAATGCCAGCAGACTGGACGATATGTCTAGTAGCAGTTGAAACATATGAAAGCCCTGCTGGTGGGATATCTAGCTCAACAGCTGACACAGATAAAGAAGACTGGAAATGTACTCGCTTGAATGAAGCAGCTGAGCGCACATCCTTATCTGTGGCTGTATGTTTGCCAGAGTGCCTTCTTTGTTTAACTGCAGCTGTGGCTGACCGTGGTGCGCCTGGAAAAGCAGCCTGCTGCGGGCCTGCAATAACTGTTGCACAGCCAGCAACAGTGCCCTGGTGCATGCTGGCATCCTTGTTCACTGCTCCAGGTTGCTGCAGAGTTGCTACTGCACTTGCTGAGTGGCCCTTGTCCCTCCTGGCCTGCAGCTGCCGCCATTCAAGCACAGCATGCGGTTGAGGCTGAGTCTCCTGCAAGCTCCCACAGGTTGCATTTGCTGGGATGTCCTGAAACAACTGCTGCTGCTGATCCCAATGCTGCTGTCGCTGCTGCTGTTGAGTAAACGCTTCTGGTTGTAACTCCGCAGCAGCAATATCCCTCTGACAACCCTGCCACAAGCCTTGTTGAGGCGACTGCTGCTGCAACAGCAACTCCTGTGGCTGTGGATACTGTTGGTTTTGGATTAAGAATGTGCATGGCTGGGGCTGCGTCTCCTCAACATCCTGCCAGTTTTGTGCATCCATCTGTGACTGCTGCTGTTGTAAGTGTGGTGGCTGCTGTCTACCACCTTGCCACTGCTGTCTCTGACGGCCCACTTTTGTGCAGGTGCAGCTGTTGTGATTGGGGGCAAGATTTGTAAAGACCTGTGCCTGACGCTCAGCAATGCCAGAAGGGTTGTTGCATGCCACACCATCTCCTGACTCACCAGCAGCAGCTGCAGCTATATCAACACTGACAGGTACACACTCTTTGGCTGATGCAAGTTGGTCAGCACCCCTGGCCAACTGCTGCACCTCAGACTCTGGAAAGATTGTGGTTGGGACAGAATTTTGGAACAACACCAGACCTCTGTTGGTGAGCAGGGTGTCACCTGCTGCAGGTTGTTCGCTGGTTTCAGATGCAGGCTCAGCATCTGCAACTGCTGCTGTATGCTGTGTCATGCCTTCAGCTGCACCTGCAGCAGCAGATGCAGGATCAGCACCTCTCTCAGTGGCTGCAGCTGCCTGGTTGTTGTCCTCATCTGCCCAGCTGCAGAGGTGGTCTGGCAGCTGCTGAGGGCTCACTGGAAACTCTGTCGCTGGAACATAGTCTCTGAACATCACTGGGCCTGCCAATGCTGCCGCTGCATCTGCCTCTGTTGAGGGTATGAAATCCAGGTAAGGGATCAGTCCTGACATATGATTGCGGGAGCTGCCCCTCATTGTTTCAGAGGCTGCTGCGGCTTGCTGGTGTTCAGCTGTTGACTGCACCGACGCATGCTCTTCCTGCTCAGGCTGGCTGTCTGGCAAGTACAGCTCAATGTCTTCTGCATCATCAACAGCAGCTTCAGCAGCAGCGCTGGTCGTGCGGCACACAACAGGGGAGTTGGGAGCTGGCGCTGCCGCAGGAGCCGTGGAAGCAGAATACCCTGCTACTGTGTGCTTCAGCCGCTTCTCTTTTGACGGGTTTCGATGGTTGGCACTATGACTGCGCCGCTTCACAGCCCGCCAACCTGGTACAGCACCTGCTGCTGCATCTGTGACTGGCCGCTTACTTCCAGCAACAGTACCAATCTCATGCTGCTCTGTTGTCTGCCGATCAACAATGCTGTGCTGCTGTTGCTCTGCATCCTGGTGCTTTATTGCTGCAGGAATACCAATGTGGTGTTTCGTAACAACTGTCCTGCTCCGCTGCTTCTGTCGCACTTGTTGCTGCTGAGAGATTGATTCCTGCTCATGTCTTGGCACCTGGTGCAGCAGTCGCTGAGGATAGCTACAAGACAGTGCATACTGCTTACTGCACTTGCTTGGCAACTGACCAATCACTACGAATCCAGGCAAGGTATCATTTGTCCTGCACAAGAGTGTGTAAAGGTGCCACTGTCATTGATGATGTGAATATTGCTGGTCTCCTACTCAGACTGTCCATTGCTCAAAGGCACTGCCGAAAGCAAAGATCACTTTCCCTGAGTATTTATTGTAGATAATATCAACAACCATCGTTGCAGCCGTTGTAGGTGGTTGTCGACAGCACTGCAGTTTCAAACACACCTTATGACAGGTGCAACCAGCTGGTGGCTTGAATGCTCGATGGCAAGGGCTGTTTGGGGTGCATTTGGCGACCACATCGTGTTGGTAATGTCTGTTTGCAAGGGCTGCGTGTTAGCTTCAGCAACAAGCGCGCCTGAAATCTGTTGTTGTGCTTACCCCCTAACAGATCGCCGCTGGGCTCCCATACCGCCAGAGCCTCCGTACCAACTACTACATTAACATAGGACTCAGGCAGAGGGTGTCCCATGATAAAAGTAAATTATGGCAAGTCGGTGTTCAATTGCTCTCGGGATTAAAGCTGGCTTAATCAAGTCATGACCACAAATGAATACATGACATTGTGGCGCACGTGCTGAGCAAGCGTGGCAACAATCTTCAGCAGAAGGGAACTCAGCAGTCTGACTGCTGACACGCAAGCGCCAGTACAATTTGGGCAGGGAGACAGCTGGAATACTCATGCAAGGCATGCCGTCGTATGATTGAACTGTTGAGTACCAGAGTTAAGCTGCTTTGGGGCCAGCACCAACATAAACTCACAAGCCCAGAACAGGCTGAAGCCCTGCTGAAGCGCATTGCTGCTTGCGCAGCCCAAAAAAGGATCAAATTATTATATCAAAGCAGTATTTTTTGCTGCAAAGCAGCCACCCGGTAGCAGCATGTTGTGCAGCATGAAGTTTCTTCCTCTTCGGGCTCATGTGGCCGGCGTTGCTTTTCCACAGGTGTGGCCAGTCGGCAGCAATCATCATTACTGCTCGTCTGATCCTGGTATGGCCTGGTTGGCGCGTTGGTCCATGATGCGCTTGTCAGTACATGCAAGGGGCATGCCCAGCAGCACTGTGCCCGAAGAGAAGCTGTCTGTCTTCCTATCAGGCAGCCCTAAACGCTATGCAACTCAACAATTCACCTGAAGGCAATGAACACGTGTTACAGGTTGTTCAGAATGATGCTGCATGCAGGCATATCCCTTCAGCAGCAGGCAGCAGCAACAGCAGCGGCAGCAGCGGCAGCAGCAATCCAGCACCCTCCCTGCAACACCGGTCCTCCTTTGCAGCAGCATGGAACCTTTGATTTTGTTACGTGACGAGGATCACGAGAGTACAGAACCAGATACCACCCCCTACCCTCCCCCAACTGAGCAGCAAAGCCCCAAACAGCTCGGCCCACTGAGCCCTCGACCCAAAACCTCACTTGGCAGCGGTCCTCCTCAAGACCCTGAACCACCTCGAGGTCCCAATCTTCCTCCACAACTTCAACGGTTGCTCCTGCTGCTGACTGAGTTTGGTGGCATCTACGGGACAGCTGCAGTAGCTATTGCTTGGTTCACGAATGTAGACCCCTTTGGTGACCTGCATTGGAATCTGAACCATGTATTGTTTGGGCTCCAGACCTTTGTGCCACTGCTGGTGCTGGACGCTCTGCTGATGCTGCCAGACTACAGCCTGGGCCCTGAGGACTCTCAAGCAGTGTCAGGTCTCATCTTTGGAGACCCAGAAACAATCAACACCTTGGCTGGGATACCCAGCAAAGATGAATCATCCTCGCCAGCAGCAGTAGAAGCACATGAATCAACACGTCAAGCCACTTTCATTCCACCAGCTACCAGCATCAGCAGCAGCGGCGGTGGTGTACAGGACCTTGCACTGCGGCTGCAGATGGCTCTTGAGCTGCTGCAGCAGGTGTACACTCGTGCAAACCCTGGTGCTGGCCTCAACCCCCTCTATGAGTTTGTTGTTGTGTGTGTTGCTGCCCTGGCTGATGAGATGTTGTACCGGGCAGTGGGCCTCACCCTGCTGGGACTCTGGCTGAGGTGAGCCAGCAAGTGAGGGCAGCTGCTGGACAGGCCCCAGGGATCTGATGAGCATCATCACCATGTTGTCTGTACCTGTGGTGTTCAACAGGTTGCGACGGCAAGGTTGGGACCGCAAGGCACATGCATACCTGGCTACAGATTGAACCACGGCACACAGTCCATGCTGGTCTGAGGTGTTCACCTGTGGTCTGCCTGTTTGTCTGTCTCAGGGACCGGCTGTATGAGGCTGGTGCTGATGAGACCGTCAACCTGGGCTGGATCAGCCAGCTCACACAGCTGCCACAGGACATGGCAACACCCGAATTCTCTCGCTACGCAGCCATTGCCGTTGTGGCCGGATTAGGTGCAGCAGGGTTTGCTGCGGGCGCTGTGCGAGAGATGGACAACATCAAGCGCATGCAGGTGCTCAGCAAGTAAGTCGCACAACAGCGGTGGCTGCTGCTGCTGCAAGGCATCTAGTGTGGTGTTGATTTGTCCGTCAGTAGTGATCAGGTCATCTGTGGCTTGTGCTGAAGGCAGCGTCAGTGTGTCCTTTATATCATCAGTAACAGGCGTTTGGGGAAACAGCTGATCAAGCACCCCCTGCACTGGGTGTTTTGTGACAGTTTTGCAACACATTCATCTGCTCACAATCTGTTGCAACTTTTTTGCCCAGGGATGGCAGCTCCAGTGAGGCGGCTGAGGCCCTGAAGGCCCAGCTTGTGGCCTCCCTGGGCAGTCAGAATGTTGTCATGTACGGGGTGGAGGGAGTGCGGGAGGTGACTGCCAGTGTCATGGCGGGGGGGGCCTACGTGGCAACAGGCAACCTGGCAGCACCACTGGCAGGGTCAATACTCGTGCAGGTGAGGCCAACTTCACCTCTGGCAGTGTTGCAGGTCAGTTGGATCGCTCTTGGTTGGCAATGCTAATCTGTACGCTTCTGGTTGTCAGTGCCAATCTGCTTACTTCTGGTTGGCAGTGCCAATCTGTATACTTCTGGTTGGCAATGCTAATCTGTATACTTCTGGTTGGCAGTGCTAATCTGGCAATCTGTATACTTCTGGTTGGCAATGCTCATCTGTATACTTCTGGTTGGCAATGCTCATCTGTATACTTCTGGTTGGCAATGCTCATCTGTATACTTCTGGTTGGCAATGCTGATCTGTATACTTCTGGTTGGCAGTGCCAATCTGTATACTTCTGGCAATGCTAATCTGTATACTTCTGGTTGGCAGTGCTATTGTATGACAATGTGTAGAACTTGTTGATGTTGCTCAAGCTGGGCGGCCTTTTGTGCCGGATCAGTGGCGTCATGAACACTGCAGTATATGCTGTTAGTTGGAGTGTATCCCACCATAGTCCAGGTTGTACATTTGCAACACACTGTGATGCATGTTGGCCACCGGCATAACGAATCTGGCATCTATGCCTGCTACACATGCTGCTGTTGGCATGATGGGGGAAGGGAGTGCGGGTCGTGACTGTTGCTGCTCCACTTGCACTGTCTGCAGACCCTCTTTTCTGCCTACCAGAGAGTCAGCCTGGCTCGTGCTCGCAAAAAGCGCAAAGCCATGCTGGACAAAATGAAGCAGCGGTCCAACAAACTGCAAGCTGCGATGGAAGCAGCTGTAGCAGCCAAGCAGGCAGCAGCAGCAGCAGGCCCTGCCCCTTCCAACGGTGCAATAGCAGCAGCAGAGGACAAAGCTGAGCAGGCAATCAGCGCCAGCAGCAGTGGGAATGACGGCACGCAAGGCGAAGAGAAAGTCGACTTCCTGACAGCTGTACTGCTGGAGGCTGAGAAGCAGCAGCAGCAGCAGCGGGCATACTCCGCTGCGAGCTCAGACAGCTTAGTGCCAGCTGCAACTGACACTAGCAGTAGCAGCAGCAGCAGCACCAGCAGACACACTGATGGTGTGCATGATGTCAGCAGTAGCGGCGGAAGCAGCAGTCCTCTTGACCCAGAAGTAGCACAGCAGCAGTTGTCTGTACTCCTTGAGGACATGCTGAGGTCAGCTGATGGGAGGCGGGTGGTGCAGAAGTGGATGGCAGGTCATGATGAGGCAGACACTAGCAGCAGCAGCAGCAGTCCCCGAGATCCACAGCAGGCAGTCGAACAGATGTTGGCTGATCCAGACACAAAAGCCAGACTGTTGAAGGAATTGGAGGAGCAGCTGTTTGCGTTGTCACAACAGAAGCAAGCCAAACAGGAAGAAAGGCGGCAACGGTGATGATGTGGCTGGCAGTGCGGCAGCTAATGAAGCATCAGGGAAGTGTTCCGGTTTCTTTGCCTCCAGAGCCAGATCAGCAGCAGTGCTGAGCCTCTGACAGTGTCATGAACCCAGACTTCAACTGTCAGTGTCCGTGACGCTCCAGCCTGCATGATATACTGTCCTAGGTTTGCTTTGTCTCATCTATGACGCGTTCTCCGCAAGTACTCTCAGAGTCGCAAAGTTTGCGCACGACAAGCCTGCACCGGTGACCAGAGCTTTTGGTCAATATGATTGCCCCAGCACTGCTAGGTGCATGTATGAAATGGTCCAGCGGGGCTCCCCTAATCTTAAGCGGCCCCCAGGGGCACAATGCACATTGCCCACGCCGACATGGCACGCCGTGCCTTCAATTGATGTGCCTCGAAGGCACCCGGCCGGGCCCTGCCCCCAATGTCACACAGTACCAATTGGTGATTCAGCACTGCTCCCCGGGAGGATTCCTACCGACGGATTCCGGGTTTTACTACCCCTAGTAACAGCCCACAAGTCACCGGGGCTAGTAACTCCCAGGGTAGTACCGTCGTTGCTAGGCGTAGTACGAGGGTAGTCCGCACTGATGTACTAACCCACTAGGGTAGTAAAATCGGTAAAAAGCTAGTACGGATGGCAATACTAGATTAGTATGGACCTAGTACGGATGGCAATACTAGGTTAGTATGTACAATCATTAGCTAGTCACCGAGTAGGCCTAGTAGGCGTACTACACCCAGGCTCGGAGAGCCTACATAGCTGGTACGGCAGCCCCAGGCCACTGACGTAAGCCTCACAAGACAATTCTTGCTTGCATACGTTACATATTGTTGTTGGACACCATCGACGGCATATCAAGCTGCTCAAACAGACACATAGAGTACACACCACCGTGGCACCCCCAGCGCATGTCAGGGCACTTGCCATAGCATTTCAACTTGCTAAATGGAGCCATTAAGCCCTCAAATCCTTGTATATCCCCCTGCAGCACAGTGTGCCTTCCACATATGCAGCAACAAGAGATAGCAATATATATTGCATATATGCATCAGCTGGCACTGCAGCCCATGACATGTAACGGTAATGTTGCCAATACCAGGTGATGATGTAACATGCATGAGCTCAATAATGATTGTGGTACAAACAGGATGCTTGCATTCCGCCCCAGCTGCCTCACAGACAAGCTTGCACACTTAAGGAGCATGCACCAATACAGACTCTGATAAGAGCAACTCCCTCAGTGGCAATGTGACCGGCCTGTGTCTGGCATATGTGGGCAGTGTTCCACTGCCAACTGCCACAGAGATGCTGCAGGTTTGCTCCATGACGCCATTGTTTCAAGTGGGTTCTGCAGCAGCAATGGAGGTTTGCAGCTGAGGCGTGCCTGAATTAAAGTGCCTGATACCTCTGAGATATGTTGTGACATTGCAGGCTGACTGGACACGACACGGTTCTGGAGAGACACGGTTCTTGAGACATGAGTATAATACTGCGCAGATCGGTACCCTTAGTATGTGGTCACGCTGACCAAGAACAGCACCGGATGTAGGCTGTATGTTGGGGGGATATATTCCGGAATAGCAGCGGTTGCTGATGTGAGGTGCTACTGCCATTCGATGGCAATAGTTGTAGTAAACTTTAATCCGTATGCCTATTTGTTTCTGCTCTTTACAAGCGCAACCCTACTAGAATGACTCGGCCTGAAGGCCCTGGTTGCTGTTTCGGGCAGGCATCTGGATGTGATCAAAGTAAACTGCTAGTCTGGTGCAGAAAAATGCTCCCAGGCTTGACAATGTGAGCAACATTAAATTGCACAAGTTCAAGGCAACTGACACAAGTATTTGCAGCAATCAGATTTCCACAAAGTGACATGGACGTCTGCAGACAAAGCATTAGAGGTCCGCACAACTCATAAGATATCACTCAGTCCTCACATCAAGAAGTATCAATCAAGAACACTCCCACCTCGTCTGCCAGCACAATTCAGATGTGCAACATGCATCGGCTCAACATTGTTTCCCTATCAACAGCCATCATGGCATATCTGAGGATACATCCTGACTATATAATCATGGTGGCAATGACAGGGGCAGCAGCTTCTCCATCCATCCACTGCTGACTCAGGCTTGTCACAGAGCTCAGCCTGGCTTGCACACAATGTGAAGTAGACAGCTGGAACTGGTAAGACAGCAGACACCAAACAACACAGCTGCACCCCCCCCTCCCTTGTGTACACCTTGTGAACATGTTCCCTCACACGCAAGACAGCAGAGACAGCACAGGTTCATGCTGGCTCTTTCTGCCCCAACCATGCTTCGTTGCAGATGCGCTGCACGCTCTGGTGTACAAACAGCATCAGAAGGAATTACCCTGTCAAGCACCACTCATCTTGCAAGGCCCTAGACACTCATCCATCATGTACATCACAACATGCACACGTGACAAAGAGACGGATGAAGGGTATGCTGGCTTCTGCAGCACCGGCATGCTGCTAGGAAGCACCACCATTGCAGGTCAGCCTTAATGAGTCTGCTGAGCTGTGGTGAAACACAGCACAACATCCAATGTGCATTATCAGCATTGTGGCCAGTCATGCATATGCAGACCACATACTGTCCATAACTACAACTGTCGCCTGATGCACAACACCGTCGTAAACTCCATCAACATGCTGGAGCCCTAACTGGAGCGGCCGTTGCAGTAGCAGTGGCAGCTTCATCAAGATGGCAGTTTCCCCCTTCAACAAGCTCACTACACTGGGTGGCTCAAACCTTACTTCACAACATTTATTCATGCAAGTTTGATAGGGCTGACCCCAGATGTGCAAATACATGCAGCAGGCATACATACAAGGCTCATTGCATAAGGCACTGCAGCATCACAGGTCCAAGCATGCCACACAGCTCAGCACCTGGCTTTACATCCATCACATCAACCACTGCCTGACGACACCGCCTGACAATCGGTTGACTTGACCCAGGGATACGCAGCAACAGAAGATAGCAGTGCTGCATCTGGTGCATAGGCCAGCCAGGCCGTTGCCGTGTGTGTGCATTGCCCAACACTGCTTGCTGAATGTGCTCAGTACAGTCTTGCTTTGCCGCTGTTCAGTTTCTGCAGTCACACTAGCAACATGCCCTGTACAAACTGTCAACAAGCTAACCATCCCAATACAACCATGTAATTGAGCAGCACCAGCAGCCCTAACGCAGTGTGCAGCAATGTACGTGCAAGAACATATATGCAAGACCTGTTCCTGATGCCTGGTAAGTGGTTGATGTTAAGCAGCTGTGCATGAGAATTGTGTGTGCACACACAGGAGGCAAAAGCACGAGGCAACCTGTGGTGGTAATCCCTGAAGCCATCTTAACCTCGCCAATCCCTCCATGAGCTTCTTGTGTGCTGACTGTAGAACCTTGAACAGCATGTGGCCATGTAGTTCAACTTCAAGAAGCCCGTCCCTTAAAACTCGTCCTGACTCGACTGTTGCTCCCGATACCCATGAGCCACATCCACAGAAGACTGTACAGACGCAGCAATAGCAGCCAACGCCAGCAATTCTTCCTTGACTGTACCCTCAACAGATGCACCCCCACCTCGCTGCTGCTGTCGAGGCTGCTGAAGCGCTACAGCTGCAGCAGCGACAGTTGGCATGCTGCGTGGCCCATCACCAGCTCGAGACTTGCTGCTGCCAGCAGCAGAGGTGGCCCCACTGCCTCCTGTGCTGCTGACACTCGTGGGTGCTGCCGCCGCATCTCCATCCTTATAATTGACCCTGTATCTGCTGTACTTACCACTGCTGCCAGCTGCCTGTTCACTGCCCAGCCAGCCGTCAGACCCAGAAGTGCTGCTGCTGCTGCTGCTGCTGGGAGTAGCTGGGGCAGCAGGCGTCCAGCTGCGGTCAGTGCTGCTGCGCAGTTGATCTGCCAGCAGACTGTTACTTGTGATGACTGACCGCCTCATTTCTTCCACCTGGGCCAGTGCTACTGCCACCTTCTCTGCTGCAGCCCTTCTAGCAGCCTCCTTGGCAG
This sequence comes from Coelastrella sp. MACC-549, assembly GCA_018290735.1. Taxonomy (NCBI): domain Eukaryota; kingdom Viridiplantae; phylum Chlorophyta; class Chlorophyceae; order Sphaeropleales; family Scenedesmaceae; genus Coelastrella; species Coelastrella sp. MACC-549. The sequence continues at coordinate 332,670 of JABEVS010000020.1, read as the reverse complement.
CCAGCTGCTTCTCAGCCTCCTGCGCAAGATCCCAGTACTTTGCATGCACACCTATGCCAAGATCTGCACCTGCTGCTGATGCACTTGCAGCACCCCTGCTGCGCACTTTGTGATCAGCTACCTTGCTGTATCTGCCGTTGCTGCCATTGCTGCCATTACCGCTCCACTTACTGCTGCTTCGGAATGGCTGCATGCTGTTGTTGTCGCTCACAGCATTGCTGTCGTCATCATCGCTATCTTGACTGCTGGCAGTGGCTGCAGCTGCACCAATGGCCGCCGCGATAGCATCAGCAGTGGATTGACTTGTCTTGACCGGTTGCTCATCAGCCTCTGAACTGACCAACACATGCTCCTGCTCTTGCTGCTGCTCCTGCTGCTGCTGGCATTCACTACCTGCGCCCTCTGGCTGCTGCTGCATTTGCTGGTGGGTGACCACAACCTCTTCGGGTTGCTGCTGCTGGTCAGCCCCAGGGGCCGCTGGTGTGAACCTTGCTGTAATTGTTACCTGGCCCATCGCAGTGAGTGGAATGCCAATGCGCTTCATCACTGCTGCCAGCAACTCCTGTGCATCAACTTCGGCATTCAACGCCTCCGCAGTGAATGTGATGGTGCCATCATCATCTGCACAAGTCACAACTGATGGACTAGCAGTGTTTGCTGCTGCTGCTGCTGATGATGATGATGATGATGGCTCAGCTGCCTCAGGGGCTGTGATTGTCACAGCAGCCTCTGCCTGCAGCTTTCCATCATCACCCAGTGTCAGTGTTACTCCCTCCACAGCTGCGGTACTGCTGCTGTCATCTGCCGCTCCCATGGTCTGCATGGCAGCAGCAGCTTCAGCAGCGGCAGCTTCTGCCAGCTGCTCAGGTGTGGGCATGCCGGGCATTGAAACAGTTGTGAGCTTCTCAATGTCAGCCACGATGCCGTCATCGCCTGTCTGTTTGGCTGCCTCGAGCAGAAGATTTGCTCGCTGGTCAGCTTGCTGCTCCAAGGCAGAAGCAGCAGCCAGCAGCTCCTCAACATACTCTTCTGCCAGCTGAGAGCTGTTCACGCCATTGCTTTCCATGTTGGGGGATGCAGTGGCACCTGCTTCACTTGCAGTGCTGCTGTTGCTTCCACTGCGTGCCAATGCATCCTCAGCTGCTGCCAACAACTGATCCACTGTGGCTGACAGGACTGTCTCGTTCACGTGGCTGGCCTTGATGGCATTCATTCCTCCCGCCAGGGCACCACTGCTTGATGCCGGCACTGGCACTGCTGATCCTGCTGCTGCTGCTGCTGCTTCATCACTGGCAGGTGCTGTGGCACTGCTGTTGCTAGGAGTAACACCAGCGGCAATGTCCTCTGCTGCTTCAACATCTGTCACCGACCCCAGTGACGTGACTGACAGGTCGTCCCAGCTGGGGAGCTCTTCAGGGCTCAAGATAGGCACCATGATGCTGCCTCTGCTGCTGCCCTGCTGCTGTGCTGCTGCTGCCGTTGCCGACACCAATGGCAGGGGCTGCTGCTGCTGCTGCTGTGCTGCCACCTGTTCTTTGCTTTGCTGCCGCTGGGCGATGGCATCCTGGACCCCACCCTCCAGCAGTGCTACAGTCTGGTCATACTTCTGCAGTGCCAACAAGAGACCAGGCAACAGCCAATGCAGTTGTATGAGCAGGGGCATGATGCACATAGGTGGATAGGGCGTCCACGATCTGAACAGGAAGTCTCTATGCACTTCTGCATGGTCAGCTGGGCCCTCCCATAAGCTGATGATCCCTGCTAATCATGATATGATGACTGTTTGCAGCTACCTTGATTCCTTCAGTGAGCATCGACATCCGCTTGTCCAGCTTCCGCTTCTTCTCCTGTATGGCCATTACACGAGCCTCCACCGCCTTCAGCTGCTGCTTGAGATAGTTGCGATCTGGCCGCACCTCAACACGGGAGTTGTGCACATCATTGAAGTTGCAGGTGACGTCCACCTCACCCACTGGGGCACCTGTCACACTTGTCGTCTCAGGAATCATCACCGACCTGTCGCGTGTGCGCAAACAACAGGACTCAATTAACAAGAAGCAGCGGGGCACAGAGCAGCTCAAACAAAGATGAATCAGCACACAAGGAATTCCTTCTAACACACCACGGGCAACCTGGCGCCAAGCGGTGATGGCTGGCATATTGATTGCCTACAAGCAGTGGGCATTATTCAACTTGATGTGGACCTAGTGTGAAGTATCAACTCCCAGCCGTGCCCCTCATGTCAGCTCCCACTGCCTCATGATGCCCCACTCCCTCACCTGTCTGCCCCCTCCTCCCACCTCACCCCGCCATGAGGCTCCTGCATGACCACCTTGAAGTTGACTGCACCCACAGGCAGCTGGATGTCAAGTGTCCAGGAGTGACCCTCATGCCACTCCATGATGGGAGCCTGCAGGACCAGGGACATGAGGCAGGAGAGTGAGCAGACAGAGCTAGAAGGATAGCATTTGGAGCAGGGATACAATACAGGAGGTGTAGAGATTGGATCATCTCCGGGGATATATCTTGAGTGCATTGATAGGACCATTTGAGATGCTGCATACCCAGCTGAGTTACTGGGCAGCAACCAATGGTGAAAGCAGGTCCATGGGTGGCTGCTGATGAGAAGTGTGTCATTTTGTACAGTTAGCTGCTGAGAGCTGTGAGGCGGTCTGCTGCGCCTGCTCACCTTTTCCACCTTCCAGCTGCCCAGCTCATCCAAGGAGCCGACGACCTTGAGCACTTGGCCCCAATGTGTCAGGTACTCTGGCACCTCAAAATGCACATTCACCTTGGCAGGGCCACCGGATGACTCTGGTGCAGCAGGCAACTTACTGCCATTGTTTGTGCCATTCTGAGGTACCAAATGGTGATGACCATCAGTGGGGAATGGCTGTGGAGCGTTCTGCAAGCAGGTGGTTGCAATTGGCAGCCAGGCAGTGCTGTGGGTGCTGGCAGTTACTGGGGGGGTCCTGGTTCAATGGTACTGCTGAAGCCTGGGAGCGCCTCGCCCGTGTACATCATATCCTAGGCAGACCATAAAGTCTGCCATTTGGCTACACCGTTGATCAGGGCAGTGTGGAAAAGATACTAGGTCTTCAGCGCCCTGTGTTCGAATGCCCCTGCACACACGATGCTGACACCAGCGGCCACACCGCCACGTAGCTACCTACTTGTCCATTGTTACACCGTGCGACATCAGGAAAACCAACCCTGCGTGGCCGGATCCAGTGCCGAGCCTTGCAAACGGGGAGGAGCCCTGAAGCAATCAACGGAATGACGCTGCTCAGAGACTTGTATTCCATTGCAAGCAGCTGACAACGAGATGCGCGTCACTAAATGAAGTTAAACTGCGCTGGCAACGCGTGCACAGCAACGCTGCATGCGAAACTCCTGACACTGACCCTGGATACCCACCTGACAGGGAGCGCCCTACGTATTGAGCGCGCCTGCCAACACTCAGCTTGTCTGCAGAGCACGAGCTAGACAACTGCATTGTCAAATCATCCACTCAAGAGCACAGTACACTGCAATTAATGTCACTAAGAAGGCATGTTTAAGAGAAAAGTCTGCATAGACAGTTGTTGAAATTGTTGTAAACACGAGTTAGTGCAGGAGTTCACGCCCCTGACATATTTTGGAGAGCGCGGTTTCAGCAGGCTATCACTCAACGTAAACTCATAACCCAACAAACCTACAGAAACTTTTTGGTTCATGATTTAACGCTATCCTGCGCGTTACATGATCAGCTCGTCTGCCTTGCAGGGACAGCCAGTGCCAGCACTTACTGCCAGCTTGCATGCTGTCAATACCCGCAGGTTAATCGTCCTTACGTAGCTTAGTTTTTCACTGCCTCGTGAAGCACAGTTGGCCTACAGCACTCAAGTGCCTACTTGGCAGTTCCCTGCTGTCCTTTTGCGAAGAGCGCTCTCTGCTGGCCACTCTTGTAGCATCAAGGGTTGAATAGCTAAACTTAGACTGTACTGGATGTGGCAGCAGGCCTAAGTGCAGTATCTGCCAACCAGGTGGCCAACCACCTTGATTCAGCAGAGGTGTCATGGCTTCCGCGCCATGGGGACAATCTGATGCTCATGGCCCGATTGAGCTGACCCCTTTCCGCCATAAGGTAGCATATCATGCTCTATGTCAGGCTATTACACATAGCCCCTACAAGCATGAGGCGGCAGATGCTGGTAGCCAACATGGAACAGCAGCTGTAGCTGAACAGGACTCTAGCGCCTCTTGCTGTCAACAACTTCACGCATAGCTGTCAGCCATTACAGCTGGCAGGCTATCACAGCAAACACATGCAAATATACAGCAGTATGTGTGGTGGTCACTTGCAGGATGCTCTTGGTAGCAGTCAGACACCTGGGGACGACTTCCACACCACTTTAGACCAGGAGTACGGCATCTATGACCATAAGAAGCCTAAACGCTGGTGGGAATTCTTGCAGCACCAAGGTGGGCAGCAGCACAGCGCCTTCAAGGTGGAACTGTCCAGCAACCACACCAGTCTGTGAGGATCCTCACTCTGGAGTGGTAGGATCATTCCTGTGCATCGTACACAAACAGGTCCTGGCTGTTTGAGCAGCTGCAGCATGTGGTCCTGATGGCTTTGCCTAACGATGCGTCACTGGACACGCAGCTGTGTTGGTTTGCGTCGCCAGTGCACACAGTCATGCTCGCACTGCCTATTGTGCAGGTGGATGGCTCCTTGCTACAGCACATATCGTGACAGCCATCATTGGCGCTGGAGTATTGGGGTTGCCGTATGCTCTATCTTGGCTAGGTCAGTGCTGGGGAATGCTGTGACTAGCAGAACCAGCAAGCATATCAGCAGATGACAGCTGCAGGGCCCATCAGCAGGTACAGCAACCGGGGGTTCATGCGCATGTGCCAGCCAAGTATTTATAACAAGCAACCGGGATTGCTGTTCATTAGGGCAGCAGTTATACAGCTCGTTGAACAGGGCCCCAGCTGCCACCTTATCATAATCAATCAGCAGCAGCAGCAGCCTTTCTTGCGAATGGCCATTATTGTGATGTGGACATGTGCTCACATGCTGGATCATCATGTATAAAATGGCACAAAGGTATCCTTGTGTGCAGTTTTTTTATCACATGTTCATGTACTGCCTTGCTGCAGGGTGGGTTGGGGGCATTGTTGTGCTGCTGGTGTTCTATGCGATCACCTTGTGGTCATCCCTGCTGCTAGCGGACTGCCATGAAACAGACGGCATGAAGCATCCAACATACAGAGCAGCAGTGAAACACATCTTAGGTGAGTGCTGCGTCCAATGCAGCACAGCAGCAGACGACAGCAATCATATGCAGCACACTCTAGGATTAGTATGAAAATGGACATCTCTTTGACAGCAGCGGACACACCTATTTGCAGCAACAAACATGTCCCAACAGGATGGTGTGTGTCTATGTCTGTACAATCACAAGCATCAGTTAGGGCTGAGGCAGTTGTTCACACAAAGGCCCAGACTTGAGATGCATGGTTGTCAGAGTTGCAGCAGGTGCCACAGTGATTCCCAGGTGTAACACTAATCCCGCTCAACTGACCACTGGGTTTGCTTGTGTCCAGGGCCTGGCAATGCAGCGGTGATCACAGTGTTCCAGTATCTCAACCTGGTGCTGTCATCAATAGGCTACACTGTAGCAGCAGGACAGAGCCTCAGGTGCGACATCAGCAGGAGACGCTCACAGCAGCCTGGTGGTAACTGCCACGAACAACCTTGGGGTTGTGGTTGCAAGCATCTGCATGGCCCCAGGTGTCAGAACCATCATGTACTGCTGAGCACTGCAGAACAGACCTTGATCAGACTCATCATGAGTTGAGGGTTTTGTGTTTGTGCTTGCTCACAGGATCCTTGTTGGCCAGGTGTGCAGCCGCACTCGCTTTGACCACTGCTATGATCAGGTGGGCACCTCTCCAGCCAGACAGTGCAGCATGGCGCAAGACGGTGGAGGCTTTCATCGCTCACCACTAGCCCCATGTTGGAGCAGCTCCCTGTTCAGATCTTAGATCAGCGCAGCAGATGCTCTCCATTTCCCTACTTTGCGACTGGACGGCTGCCTTTGAACAAAATAGTTCACACTGTCCTGTCAGAACTGCTGGTCTGCTCTGCCTGTTACCTGCTGATCCTGGACCTGCCACTGCTGCTGTTGCCAGGTGTGGGTGATGTCTCTGGTGTTTGGTGTGTGCCAACTGTTTCTGAGTCAGATGCCCAGCCTGGAGTCTGCCTGGTGGTCGTCTATCATTGGAGCGGTCATGAGCTTCATGTACTCCACATGTGCACTGGGACTGGGAGCAGCACAGGGTGAGGCGGGCGGGAACCAGAGGCACAAACAGCAGCAGCAAATCACACTGCTAGATGGGCGTAGCGTATCAGCAGCAGCAAACCAGGTCTGAGCTGACCCGCTGCAGGCGACTTAAGGGCAGGTGGTTGACGGTCATCTGCTGCCGTCCAGGCATCAAGGCTTGCTGCATTTGATTCAGGCAGCCACTTGCTGGGCACGTGCTGCTGGTGATTATCAAGGTCCACCTCAAGTTTGAAGGGCAGAAGTTATACAAGCCAGGCAAGGGAAGGGCGGTTTGCTTGCAGAATGACATCAGCTGATGCAGGAGCAAAGCTTTTGACAAACACAACATTGTGTCATTGTCTGCTGCCACTCGTGCTGCCACTGCTGTCATCCTGCAGCACATCATCATCTGGGCAGTGTCTCTGGCAGGGCTGCTCCCCCTATGGAGAAGGCACTCAATGTGTTCAATGCACTCGGCAGCATTGCATTTGGTGGGCATCAGCTGACTGGATTCTGCTGCAGCAATGACGCTGCAATCATTTGTTGGCTGCCGTCTGCTGTGCGTGCCTCTATTTTCATGTTTACTCCTCATCGCCCTGCATGTACTGTGTGCTGCTAGTGCTTTGTGATGATGGTGCTGTTTGGCGGCTCATTGGCAGATTGTGATTCACTGCGCCGGTCATTGCCATAGCTTCAGCAATGGTGTGCATATCTGTGGCGTTTCCAACATGTCCTTGATTATTGGTACCGGATCTGTTCTTGAACAAATTGCTATGCTGTTTGTTGCTGCCGCTGCTGCTGCTGGTCTTGTAACAACCTCGGACAGCCTACAATTTTACAGGAGGTGAGTGCTGCACAGTGTGCACATCGCAGTCATGAGCAGCAAAATTACATCAAGTGCATTGTTTTTACTTTACTGAGAATGCTGCACGCCAGTGCAGCGCAGCAGGTCCTGCGTACTACACCTCCCTTCGCCTCCAGCCTGCGTATTGCTCTGGGTTCATGTCGCTGTCTGCTGCTGTTGAAGGGTTGGTGATTGAGCATGCAAATTTCCAGCTGTATCCCAGCTGTTCGCTCCGATGATTATTTGTGAGTTATCTGTAGCTTCCAGTCAACAGGCTGCCAACACGCAAGCTGCTTGCTGCTCTCGCTCAACCGCTGCTGCTGCATCTGCTGGTGCAGTGCTGATGGAGATCCAGAACACTCTGCATGAGCCCCCTAAGGCCATCATCAACATGAGGAGAGCAGTCAACTCAGGCATGGGCTGTTCCCTGGTGTTCTACCTGGCTGTCAGCATACTTGGCTACATGGCTTTGGGGGATGCAGTGCCAGGGGACATCTTGACTGGGTTTTCTGGTCCAGCGTCAGTGGTGACAGCAGCTAATATCATGGTGCTGCTGCACATGTTGCCGGCGTATCAGGTGTTCAGCCAGCCCGTCTTCCATGGCTTAGAGCAGTTCTTGAGCGACCATGTGCGTGGGACCCAGAGGTTGCCTCCGCTGCTGTTGCGGATCATCTGTAGGTCACTGTATGTGTGCATGACCACCACAGTTGCCATCGTGATGCCATTTTTCACTGACATCATTGGATTGGTGGGGGCGTTGGTGTTCTGGCCTGCTGCTGTATATTTCCCTGTGACAATGCATATGAAGCTGCACAAACCCAACCCAAGAATCAAGTTGTTATTGCAGGCCATGAATGTTGTTGCTGCGTTAACGTCATTTTTCGCTGTTATTGGTGCCGCATGGAATATCAAGATGCACATACAGCAATTCACATTTGGCTGGCTGGGCTAGTAGATTGCATACGCAGGTTGTTCAATAGATTGCTCATCACTTGAAGGCTGTTGCCAAAATTTTGGAATGCTGTAACACACGCCCTGTCGGTAGGCAGCCTGTGTATCGGGGATATCCCCCCTCACCCCGCACCTTAGCAACTCTGGCCCTTGAAGAGGGAATTGCTTGCAGAGATTAATGTACTACTACTACCTCTACAGTACATTCAGCACCTCGTGGTGTTGGCGTAATTCCCAAAGGGGCCGCATGTGGCAGGTGGGCAGAAGCACCTTGTTGTGGACCAGTTTACAATCAGCCTGCACGCGGCCTACTCCTCCACCTCGGGGGGGGGGGGGTGCTGATTCTTGTCTTGTCCAGTTTTGAAGGCGATTGTGATTGCTGTGAAGTAAAAGGCTGTGTTGAGGTCTATTTCGGATGTATCCTTCTTGTGCTTGCATGGCGATGACTAGCTGAGGTGCGATCTGTGGAATGCTTGGCGATGCTTTCAGATCTGTCTCGAGTGGTTGACAGTATGATATTGCAGTGTTTTCAGCAGTTTGGAAAGTGCTGGGCCTTGTACTGCTCTGCAGTCCTATTGCTTGCAGATAGCACGTAATGATGTCGAGGGGCTTCACTGCTGATGGAGACACCTTACAGAGTGAGCCTTGAATGTGTGTATTTGTTGTTTTGTCCTGTATCTTATTTACAGGTAGCAGGGGTAAGCTCTAGTCCTACAGAGGCAGCTGCCTCCAGCTGAGCTTTCTTGCGTCTCTGTGAACATGTTGCATTGTACAGTGACACCCAAGGGCCTAGTTGCCGCAGTACTGCCTCTTGTGGGCGCCATGGGGCTGTTATAGGGCCACATCCTGTGCAATTTGCCGGGCACTGTCTGCCAACGAACGTTGTGGCAGTGACTCCCTCTATCTATCCGTCTTTCTATACAGATCTGTCCGTAATCTGTCTGTCTGTCTGTCTGTCTGTCTGTCTGTCTGTCTGTCTGTCTGTCTGTCTGTCTGTCTGTCTGTCTGTCTGTCTGTCTGTCTGTCTGTCTGTCTGTCTGTCTGTCTGTCACACACAAAGCCCAGGTGCTTCCTTGCTTGCGCACACAAAACACTAATGCCAAAACCGACTGAGTGAGACTATCCAGGATCATTATTCTCGTGACGGTCGTGGGGATTCCATCGGTCTGGCGCAACCCAACTTGCCAACCTGGCAGGTAAGAACCTTGGACGGCTGATTCGCCGGCAACAAAACTGCAAATTCTTTCAGCTTTATTGCGTGAATTCTGCGCTAATATTGTGCTTGTACCCAAGCCATTACTGACTGTAGACTTCTGCTCGCAGACTTATATGAATTCGTGAGAAACCGCCTGGCCATGGGCCCTGCGGGACCACTATGCCTCGCACTTTAGGCGGGTGAACAGTCAGTGTTAACTGAAAATGATAGCAAGCTCCTGCTGTTTCATAAGGAAACTGGCCAACCGAGAATTGTGACAATTGATGTGAAAAGCTAATGAGGATCGCACCGTGCGATCGGGCGTTGAGAGACAATAGATAGTTTGCATAGCATCTGTAAACATTTTGCAGAGGTGCTCGTGAGACATCAAGCACCAGCATAGCAATACAACCGCTTGCGACTGCGTAGCCGAGGGAAGCTCGTCATTATTATCGCAGCGTGAAGTGGCTTCCGATTGCATCAAGTGGGTAATCAGATTGCATGCGATAGGTCATGGAGCCGCAGCGCGCATTCTATTTCTGCTCATCATTGAGAGCAGCAGCACCTCCTGAGCGACGATTGCCATGAGCCTCATGTGCCTAGTCGTGCTTCAATTGTGTTATGGATCACCATACAAACAACAGTTCAAGCGCTTGAAATGTTACAACACGGGTGTGAGAACTGGCACTAGCAGCAGGTTGGATAGTTGCAGCAGCAGTTGCTGTACAGCATGCTGCCCTCATGCACATGCACTTACACTGCTTCAACTGCTTGACCTTGTAAATCACATCAACAGGTGTGAGAGCAACAATGTACTCAAGATGCTGAGTTGATATATCAGCAAGTTATCCACTCATTGTGCAATTGGACATCAACCACATGGGCCAGCACAGCGGCAGCAGCAGCAGCAGTGCAGGTCTACTCCAGCCTTAATCTGCAGTCTGATGCATGGGAAGTCATAGCAACATAGCAACCAGCGTTAATGAAAGGACCAAAGTCTCAACATGCACAAGAAGCAGCAGCGGCACTACATCGTGCTCGCAGGCTGGTGCTGTACCTTCTGATTGCCATTGGAACCTGCACCCTAATCACTGCAGTGCTGCTGGTCATGCACACCCTAGATCTGCCCGCAAATGTGTTAGTACGGGGCTACAGCAGCAGCATCACAGGCAGCAAAACAGCAGCAGGACGGCTGAAGCCTTCCTCCCAGGCAAAGGACACAGGGCCTCCAGTACCACTCAGCAAAGAATTGGACCCGGATTTTGTGGACTCTGCTACCCAGGTGGCCAGAAGTGCAAAGAAAGCTTGTGCATCTGGCTGTGAAATCAGGGGCAACTGCAATGCAGAGGAAGGCAGGTGAGCTGGGGGAAGAGGCAGGGTGCTGCAGCAGCACCACTGAGCATTCCCACAAGGTGCACTTGAATCACTTGCACCTGTAAGGGAGCAACCACTGGCTATGGTATCAACCAGCAACTTTACAACCACCAGTGGGCGGAAGCATTGGTATATCAACGTTGGCTCATCATGGGAACTGAGGTTATAAGGAGGATTTGCAATGTGTATGCTACGCTGAACATACTGGCAGATGTAGCACCACAAACAAACGGACACAATGTCGACAGCAGTCAGATGCCAACAAGCATTGTAAACAGCAGCGACAACTTCCTGCAAGGAAACCCAATAAAATACGTGCCAGTGGTGTCTGCGCTAGTGGTTGCTGCTGAAGCTGAGTTTCTGCCCCTGTGGTTGACTGCAGGTGTGAGTGCCCTTTCGGCTACCACGGCATTGCTTGTGATAAGGAACTTTTTCCAGCCTGCAAACTGTCAGCAAATGCGACAGAGATGCACTGCGGAGACCACATGCCTCGGTCATGTGAGTGCTTGCGACAGTGCAGGGCACATTTCTGCCCAAATAAAGGCAGGTGCGAAACACCTAGAGACCCATGGTATGCTCACTGCTTTGAACGCGTTGCAACAAACGCGTCTGACGCAACTACAGCAGCGCGGGTGCATGGCGCAGCTGTAGGGCCCCGCGTGACGATCCAGGGAACGTTCCTTGGTGGGTCTGTGTACTCGGACGTTCCGCAGGAATGGGAGGAACAGCAGGGCTTGGTGCAGTGGTACCAGGGTATCAGGGACGACATGAACAGAGAGAAGATCACTCGACAAAGAGCGACTCAGGTACAGCGAGAAGCTCAACCAGGCGCTGTCAAACCTGCCAACTATTGGACTGCGATCAGATAGTGTTGTGCATTGCCAACATCCTGCCCAGGCATAAGCTGACAACTCAACTTCCCCAGCTACCCAAAGATCTGTGGAGTTTGTCTGGATCTGGCACACTCATGCCTGTTCTCTTATATCGCCAGGGTTTAGGGACCCTAAACTGCTGCCGCTGATACTGCCGCTACTGTCCAGGTTTCAGCGCTTGCTCCCGGCGGTGCTGCCATGGTGGCCCTACCTCTGGCACAGTGTCCTGGGGCCTGCCTGTGGCGCGGTCAGTGCATCAAGACAGCCACTGTGGGACCTAAGTGTCTCTGCTGGCAGGGCTACACTGGAGCTAACTGTGAACAGGTACACCTGAACCAACTGCTCAGTGCAGCTGCACCACGTGGTGCACCTACATGGCATGTGCCGCCGACTGCAACATTCACTCAGCCTGCATGCCTAGCCTGCAAAGGGCTGCTACAAGACATCAGTAATCTTCCTGCTGCCACTGCTGATGCTGCAGGTGCACAAGCCCTCCTGCATCAACATGTGCATGAACAGAGGCACCTGCAAAGGTGGTTTCTGCCACTGCAGGCCAGGCTACTGGGGCAAGGATTGCAGCAGAAGCAAGGCCTTTGCACCACATAACGCACACAGCTCTGTTACTGCCTTGAGGGTATACATGTATGAGCTGCCTACTCATCTGGCCTTTGACATGGAACGGTTTGTGGGCTTCCAAGGTGAGCGTGACGGATGTTTACTGGATCTATCTGTTACATCCCTGCATCCCTGTATCCCTGCAGTTTTTTCAGAAGGTGCAAGTGCTTCAATCTGCAAGGGTGGTGGAAGAGTTGAATCAGCTCAACAAGTCATGATGACTGCAGGGGGTGCCCATACATGCCATCCCACTGGGTTTGTCTGATGGCTTCGCTGGCATGTTAGATGGCTTTGCTGGCTTTCCGTTGCAATGCACCAATCAGCATTGATGCACACAACAGCCGCCTGTAATCTGTGCATCTTAATAAGACTCCAATCAGCAGCGAGCTGGACCAGGTCCTGCAATCAGTGTGCTCATATGGCACTCAGCAGCACACCCTCCCATGGCCTTGACCATATCGCAGGCTGCTGATCTCCATTGCACCTGCCATCATCGGTTTGTCTGCTGCTTGCTCTGCAGGCCATGACCCCCTGTACATTGCCTACAAGGGGTTCATGTCGGGCTTCTTGAACGATTGGTCAGTGAGGACAGAAAACCCCTGGGAGGCCAACCTGTTCTTCGTGCCAGCCCTGTCATATGCCTACAGCAGCAACCTGGGCGATGTCACGGTCCATTTACAGCGAGTGATGGCTTGGGTCAGGGATCAGCAACCTTTCTTCAATAGAACTGGTGGCAGGGATCACTTTGTATGGCTGCCTAATGACAGGTGGGCTGCATTGGCTGTGGATCACCCTGCAGGTCAAAGAAGTTATCCACAAGTTGAGACAGGTTGTCGGCATATGCCACATGCAGCTGGTCTGTGAATCTACTCATCAAAAATGGTGTGCTATTGCTCATCTCCTCTGCTGGCCTGAACCTCGCTGCTTGTCTGCTGTCCAGAGGTGCCTGCTGGATTGAACCCAGCGATCCCCTCTCAGGCAACCTGATTAAGGTCACCCACTTCGGCTTCCACCAGACCAACACACACTTAGCAGCCTTCAGAGCTATGCCACAGCATGGAGCCGCCTGTCACATGCCAGAGCGTGATATTGTAGCAGCTCCTTACTTCCACCAACAGGAGCTGACTGCTCAGGAGACATATAAGACACTGAAGTTTGAGCCTGAGCAGATACCTGCGGGAGCGCTGCTGTTCTTTGCTGGGAGCATAAAGCCTGATACACCAGAGTACAGTGGAGGAGCAAGGCAGGTGAGCAGCCCTGACTTGCTGGTTACTACAACCGGCATTGTCCTGCAATGATACAAATTCAGCACACTACAAGCTGCATTGAGTACAAATACTTTGCTTGTAACGTCAGCATCAGCAAACATCAGCATCAGCAAACATCAGCATAAGCAAACAGCACCCGCTACGCCTTGCTGACACGGTCCCCGCCTAATACCTCCACCCTCCGGTTGCCATGATAGTGCTGCCTCACTGCACTGCTCACTGTCATAGTCACCCTGCAAACCCTGCAGGCGCTTTGGAAGCTGTTCAAGGAGGGCAAACTTGGCCCCAATGTGAGCATCAGTGACCATAACAACCTGCCAGACTTCAAGGAGCTTGTGCGCAGCAGCAGGTTCTGCTTTGCTCCCTGGGGACACGGATGGGGCAACAGGCTGGGGCTGTACATGGTGATGGGATGCGTGCCGGTGATAGTGCAGGTGAGTGGTTCATGAGGCAGTATTGACCATGAATAACTGTCTTTATTCTCAATGAGGCCAAGGTTTGCCAGAATGAGCATGACCAGCGCAGCAAACTCAAATAGCTGTCTCAGCAACCTCACTCACTCACTTAGTGGAGTGAGAGTATAATTGATGATGCTGAGGGTTGCAGTTTGTTCTGGAAGGGGAATGTCATGTGTGCACATCTTCACTTTCTGAGGCAATACTCACCACACGCACATAGTTGTGGATGGATCAGCCAACCACCAACAATTTGTACTGCTATTAGTAATGTGGCAACATCATGTGGAGCAATGGCAAAAGCCACAAAAGGGTCTTCAGTTGCACAGCTGATGCCTGGCATGGTGGGGCGCTCATTGGGTTTACCCAGCCTATGTTGTTGCATTGAATGCTGTCACATTTGCAGGACGGTGTGTATCAGCCCTATCAGGACCTATTGCCGTACCAGGAGTTTAGCGTACGCATACCCCTAGCTCGGCTACCACATATAACACAAATCCTATCATCCATACCACATGATGACTACATCAGATTGCGGCAGGGCGTGGCGAAACACTGGCCGGCATTTGTGTGGCATCCCAAGTGGGGAGGGAAGGCATACAGTTACACCATACGTAGCCTGGCTTCAAGAGCTCAAAATTACCTGTCTCAGCTGTACTAAGCTCCCAGACAGTGGCGCTGTACAGTTCTACAACAGTAGTGCATATACATTATATTAATGTGACATGTTGTCAAGTCCAGGCTGCCGTTGTTGGGAGCGCTGTTTGCTTGGGTCGGGCAATACTTAATTCACGTTTTTGGCAACTTATAGCACTGCAAACTCTATGGCAGGAGACCAGCACAGGGACTCTGTTCGCCAATTATACTGGCACCATGGTACAGTATTGGTAGTGTGCATAAATGGTGTCTTACACACACTGTGTGTGCAGGGCTGCAAGTATCAATCAGCACGGCCGCACAAAGCTACACTGGGCAGGACATATCCCTCTAATAACTGTTGAATGAGCTTGATCAAGCTCATGAGCTTGTGAATTTTTTGAGCCTGTTGAGTGATACTAATCTCGTCTCGTCAACGCAGTGAGAACAAGTAGGAATCTTTTGAGGACCTTCGAGTCGGCCTGCGCATGCAAGGGGCACTGAGCTGCCGCTGCATGCCGCATCACGCGCTATTGGCGCGCTTATGTGGTTCCCTTTGTTGACATGATGCCATCGTGTGTGCATCTTGCGCCAGCAGAGCAATCAATCTGGCACGGATATCTGCAATTTCTAGAAGCGGTACACTTCGTGACGAGACAAACACACCAGTTGTACCAGCTGGCACAGCAGTACTGCACTAGTGCTTCCGACCGCCAGCACTACTAGAGTCACAAGGGTGGTCTACTGAACCATACTATTAGTGAAAAATTGGGGGAACTGCAAAAGAATCATTCCAATGCCAAGGCTTGGCACATTGCAGCTTATGATCATCAGCTCATGAGCTTGATCAACTTCTGGGGCACTTGCGAGGGACTTGGTGAACAATGACAATAAACAACGCTCTCATGCTCAAACTGAAGGTACTCACGTCAACCAATGGTTGGGACAGCCTGCTTACACATGCACCAATATCTGACAGCCATTCTCTCGCCTCACGGACACTGGAATTTATGCAAGGCTGACTTGATCAACCCAGTGACCTTGCTGTCCATGTGGTGCAGAGCAGACACTCCTTCATCTGAAACACAGACTGGCTGTCCCATGGACTCGTCAGAGTTTTTCATCCCTGCTGGGCAGGGGGCATACCCAGCTTCACTGACACAGACATCCAGGAATGAGTTCAGCTTAGTGCCAGCTGGACAGGCTTTGGATGCCACAGCCACAGTCGTGTGAAATGCCACATCATCTTTGCAGCACCTGATACAGACCAGCAATGATGTGTGCAAAATTTGGTTGGAAGGCAGCAAGCAAATGGTCCTTTGCCAAGGTATGTCCCAGACATTTGCAGACTCTGAAGAGTGTGCGCATATGCCATTCATCTGCTAGATTTAGTGACAGGAACAGCTGCATGTTTCAGGAAAACGGCAGTGGGTTCGTGGCATCTGTGTTGCTTGCTCCTAAGCATGTAGGCCTGCTCATCATGATAACACGGCAACAATACATGGATGCAGCAAGGCATTAATGCACCTTGGAGCTGTGAAGGACACTGTGCTTACTTGTACAGGCAGTCTGGGAACTTGCTGCTGATCTCTGCTGTCACTTCATTGATGTTTGTGAGGCCCTCAAGCTTCTCAGATACCCAGGAGTCAATCTGCATAACAATGCACAGATGGGATACCACAGTCACTGGTGAAATCCTCCTGCCTCGACCCTGCAGAGCCGGCTGTGCCGTGAGTACTGCAGCTTGCAGCGACCATGCTGGATTTTCTCCATCATGGAAGCAACATAGTATCTGAGCAGACTGCCGAGCAACAATTGTCATGAAAACATGCAACAATGGCATGGACAGCCTGCTTCAGCAGCCCCCTGCAGCTGCCAACAGGCCCACCTGTGGTGTAACCTCCATGAAGTCTGTCATGTTGATGTTGGCCATGCTGTTGAATGCAACGGACATGGGGTTCTTCTTTTCCTTCATGGCTTCGGCTACTTCTTTGCCTACAGCATGTCAACCCACTTGATCAGTCCACCAGCATGGCATGTAAGGGAGGGGATTGCCAAGTGACTTCAGATTCTTGTCAAGCTTGAGCACACTAGGTAAGTGCTGCTGTTGTGTTCATTGCGGCTGCTGTTGCAAACCTGATAATAGAACAGCTGTTTTGCTAAAGTCTGGCCAAGGAATTCTGTCAATAGGCGAGTGAAAGTCTACGATGAGCCCAGTGCAGAAATTCAGCTGTATCTGGCATACCTGCAGTCACTATTGCGGCAGTTTGCTTCATCAGATCACCAACATTCACATTCGGGAGGTCCACCTCAGGCTTTCCCTGATTGGTCATGATACAGTGGCAGAGCAGTCAGCACAACACTGTACTTGGACAAAGCTGGTCAACTTCAACTACCGTAATCATGTGTAGTTGCAGAGCTTGGCAACCATCACCTGTGACCATGACCATCATGACTCACCAGATTTCCCCTTTTGCTGCAGAGTGACACTGAAGCTGTCTGCTATTAGATTCAGGAGCATCTGCCCTTATGTACCCCACTCACCGGAGACTTGGCAGCCTGGACAAGAGCGGCCTTCAGGGCTGGTAGGATCTTGAAGGGAAGTGTTGCTCGCACTTTGAAAACAGTCAGCATACCAACCAAGCTCCCGCGTACCTTGGGGGGCAGGCTGTAAGCAGGAAGTTTGTGAAAAAGGTCACGTAACACACATCTGCTCCTGTGCACCACACCCCAGCAGATACGCTTCATACACAGCTGTACAGCATAGGCCTCAGAACGTGGGTGCTGCTGAGTGGCGTGCAGTGCAGCTGGGTGCAATTTGATGTATCACGCCAACTGTGAGCTGCTTTGGCACAGCGTCCGGAATTGCTAACTTTGCCATCCTGCTCACAACCACCTGAACCCTCTCAAACCTACTGGGAGAGCAAGATACTGCACAGCTGGCAGGTCAGCATTAGGGTCTGGCCTATGTTATTCAGTATGTCTGAACCTATTATTCTGGTATGTGACAGCACTGGCAACAGCTGATATCACCAATGCCCCTGTGGCGTAGGTGCTTCTTGTGAAGTTCTCACCAGACTTTTCCTGACTCATCGCTCTTCGTGCCTTCGGGACATTGGATGCTCTTGAAGCAGCTTGACACTGGTATGTACACCCTTCTGACACAGATTGTCTTGCCCACACCAGTTACATTGATGCTGAAGCCCTCATCACACGTGTGTAGAGTTTTTTGCACGTCAGCTGGTATGTATTTGGGGAAGCAGAAGCCTTGGGCTGCGGGTGCAATGGTGTGCAACTAAGTTATTCGACTGCTCAGCATTGTAAAGGCATCTGCGCCAGAAGCATGCTGCACTCAGGCAGGGCCTGAGTGTGTGTTGCTCAGCTGTACAGTCTTCATACGCTTAACTAATGGCAGCCCAAAACTGACAAGGACAACCAACATGTGTCAGCGCTTGCTACCAGCTCTACTGGTGCTGCTGCTGAGCCACAGCTGCTGCTTGTCCAGCTACAAGACTGCTGATAGACTGCTGATTAACTGCTGACAGGGGATATCTACCACGCTTTGTGGCTGCAGGTCTAGTTACATGTGCTTGTCAGCCCATCTACCGCCTTGGAAGGCACTGTCTTCTTGCACCACAGTGGTGGTGCGGCTCAGTGCAGCAGCTGTAGCTTGACCGCTGACCAGCTGCTGACAGTCTGTCCAATATCTCACTGGGATGCGGTGCGCATACCTGTACCGATGACATCGATGGGGTTTGCAGTCGCATTTCCTTTAATTCCTGCTGATGAGCCAGCGAACGTTGCTGCTACTACTCCAGACTTGATAACACCTGGCTCCACAGCGCCTGCTGCATCACCTGCTACCTTCAAGTCGGTTCGCAATGTTGCTTGTTTAGGGTCACTTGCAGCAATGGTGAGCTGCAACAGACAGAAGACAATTAGCTGTGCGTGCGCGGGTTGTACTGCTCGATTATCAGCAATCTTGTGTGCCGTCGGCAAGGGGGCTGCTATGGCAAACATGTAAGTAACCTTGCACTCGTTACCTGTAGACCTATTAACACCAGAGTCGTGGCTGCCGTGGCTTTCATCATGGCCTCCCACGCTGATGCAGACAGCTCGAAATCGGCGTTCTGGATGCCATTGGCTGCGAACCTAATGGGTGCGAATTTGTTTATTTGCACGGTTACCAGGGCTCCCACATGAGCAACACCGTGTGGTTTCATGTCACTTTCAGCTCTTCACTGGACTGACCTACCTGCGCAGCTGTGCGGCGTTAGTTGCTGAATCACATTGTCAAAAACATATATCTTTTCTTCTGCCTGCCTGCTGCCGTGCTGGTACAACCAACGAAGGACATAAACCATGCACAGAGGTGTTGATGAGTACTTTGATGTGGCACACTGTGGCACTGGCAGTGTTCATAGTGTAAGTACGGCTCTGCACCTGGCCTGGCAGTCAGTTTAGATGCAGGAGTTAACCTGGACCACAATGTTGACGCCAGCACGGTCATAGCGCAGTGCATGGCCACATGAAATTGTCAACATTACAAAAAACAATGCATAACAGAATCAGCTGGCTGCAGCCCGTACCAGACACCAAGCCTATTTGACTGCCGGGAGTATCTTAGTAGTCCCTTATCTGGGAGCCACTGTTGTCGGCATCCCTAATCACAGCCCAATCAACAGGACAACAGTGCCAGGCCAGGCCACAGGTTGCAGCCCATCCAGGAACTTGGACTGTAGGTTTATTACTTGAAAAGTAACTGACATCACTCACTGGCCTGGCGCATGTCCGGCTTGTGCGCCTGCTGCGCAGGCAAAGAAGCAGCATTGCAAGAGGACGCATAGCTGAAACACATTGCAGCTCATACCAATATTGCTTGCACAAGATGCATGTACGCTCAATACTTGATTCACAACCAACAGCATGCCACTGTCCTACACCTGTTAATGCTGAGAAACCACTCAAGGCTGCTGTGCTGTATCATGCACACACATTTGTCGGCAGCCTCCTGCTGTTTGTGCCTCTGTACACAACTGGCTGAGCAGCCGTCTGCTGTGACTGCTGCAATGTGTGCCAATAACCCTGCTGCTCCGAAATAGACTCTCTCAAGCGCCCAGCATCCAACTGCAGCTGCAGCTGTCAGCTTTGGCTGCTCAACTGCTGCTGCACTGTCTACTTGATGTACTGTGACATCCAGCGGAAACCATCACCATAGCCCATGCGCCTCGCCTGCAGGACACAACCGCCAGCACAGCACGCAGCATGACTTCAGCACCTCATGCAACACATGCCGACACCATGCAGCAGAGAAAATAGATCCCCTTGTCCCAGCAAGCGTGCTGCAGATGATGCCAACATCTCGATGCCAGGCAATGGTAACAAAATTTGCTGCTTGGCAACTGCCACGCTGCTCACAACCAGCACTGCTAGCTGAATGTGCAGTTGTCTACTTACCACACTGCACATGAAGACCTCAATGGGTCGTGTGTTTGGGTCCAGCGCCACCTTGCCTTTGCCTGTGGTCTGTGTGGCCAATCCAAGACTGTGACGCAACTCATCCTCGCCAACTGCAAGCAGAAGGTGCATCAACAGCCCTGGGTGCCAGTAGGAGCTGTGCAAGCTTGCCAGTAGAGTGTGGCAGCACTGTGATTACAGTGCATTTGCTGGCAGAGCCATGGGTGTAGCCATGGAGCAATGATTGAATACACACATGCCCAACAACAGATAATACACAGGAACCAGATCAGTAACAGCCTGCTCAGGACATAAGCGCAGTCGCTGCTTCCAGGCGCCAGAGATACACAGCTGCAAGGAGAGCTATACCTGCATATGGCAAGTCAATTTTGTTGCCCAGGATAAGGAAAGGCACTCCAGCAAGCCCATCATCACTCAACAGCCCCTGCAGCTCCCGGTAGCTTTCAGGAAAGCGCTCACGGTCAGCAGCGTCAACAAGATATACAATAGCATCAACCTGCAGGTCACAGATATCAGGATGCGGTGCAGCAACCCTGAAAAAGGCTGCAGCGCCATTAGCAATTCGCGGCGCTGTCCATGCCATACTGAGTAACAGGCAGCAGCATTGATCAGGACGCACGCTCAGCCTTGCCAATGAGCTCTTGGCCACCGTGTAAATCGGCCATGTCATTGAGTAAACCCGTTGGGGGAGCTAATCACATTGAAACACTTGAGCAACACTGAGGCGTACAGTCGGTTACGTCCAACAACTGCTGCAGCATCAAATGTCTGTGGTCTGCTACCTACCTTTGCGTAGTAGTCCTTCCATACTTTGCGTGCAATCTCGTGCCCACCAAGATCGAAGGCCTTGAAATTCACACCTGCTATTTGCAGCTCCTGCAGATCAGCACCGCGCATCAGCCCAGAGACAGGTGAGCCTGGAGTGCTGCGGGTATTATGGCAACTTAAGGTGGCGGATCAGGTTATTCATCACGGCTCTGACAACACTGCTGTAGAAGACGTATCACGTCAAACGTGCGTAGCTCATCCCTTAACAGCCTTCTACAGAAGTTCCCTCCTGTTGCAGCCACTTGCTCACCTCTGAAGTTGGCATTTGTGTGGGTTGAAGTGTTACCAAACGCTCATCCTTGAGCATGTGCATGAGGGTCGTTTTGCCGGCATTGTCGAGGCCCTGAAAGGAGGGATGCTCTGTCAGTGTGAGTCCAAATGAAGCCACCCGGCAGAGGCAGAAGCTGACACTAGATTTTGAAGGCAGCTGCGTACCAGAAACAGAATTTTAGCGTTTTTGTTGTACAGTCCTAGAGCGTTGAGAGCGCTGTAAATCCTGTTGAAGGCAACCGCAGGGTAAGCTGTGACCAGTCCTTGCGTGCAACGGTTCATGCATACTGCAAAAGACAATCACCAATTGACTAGGAACATCCTGTTGCGATCACTTCTCCGCTCTACTTTGTAGAGTATGGCAACGCTTCTACAAAGGAAGCGAACGTCTCGCTTTGCCAACAAACTAGATAGTCCTGCACAACCTAGGGCAGCCTGGTGTAAAGCATTCTCCACTTCATGGAGAGCCCGGTCATTGTCTTGATTAACGTAGTGCCTGCGGGTTTCGCAGCGGCAGGTACAGCCGGCAACAATACAAATTAGGTGACATTTAGACAGCTGTTACAGCAGGTAACTACGGTCGGTTGCAGCTCAGCAGGTCTGTGATCACGTGTCCCTAGAATTTCATCTTCACTCGAGGGTCCTTCCCGATCTCTTCGTACGTTCTAGTGATTATTTCTGGCGCGCGTGCTGTGACTGTCACAGAAATGCTGACGTACTTGCCCCCAAGGCGTTCCTGCAGAGGCAAGCCAACACAGCAGCAGCAGAAACCACTGCACTGGGATCACCACTGCCTAGTCTCAAGCCTCCGACCAAACCTCGGGCTAGTACACAACACTTCCATCACCAAAAGGTATCTGGCACAGTTGATCAAATGCATCAAGCATGCTTCATTGGGCACTCGTATGCTCTCAACAAGAAAGTCCTTTGGCGTACTGTGCATGGTGTACATGGTCCTCTGCTGCACAAAGATGGCACCTGGGCCAGGCTCATATGTGCAGAAATTCAATCAAAACCCCTTCCTCCAACAAATCTGGCCGGCAGCTGCTCATCGAGGTCAATCCTTGTTTACGGTGAGTCGCGCTTGATGCATGGAACAGCTTTTTGATCATAGAACCTATCATACATTCCAGCCAAGTATGTTTTTTGCTTGGCGCACCTGTACTGATAAGTTTTCCTGATGCACCTCAACCTCATTGACTCTGCTAATGATTGACACCATGTCCTGTACAAAAGCGTCCTTGGGTGCTTCTGCACTTACTTTGCCCACGACCTGCATGCAGAGACCCGACAGTTTGCATAAGAATACATCTATCATGGATGGAAGTAAAGCCTAAGTAGGTTCCGCTAGACACAAGCAACCATTTGTTGAATAAAGCCTGCCATCAGTGCTGCAGCTTGCAGCAGGCTTCTCCATGGGGTAAGCCCACCCTATGTGTGCCCTTCAATCAGCCATGGCTGCGAACACAGACCTTGCTCCTGGGACACCTAGTAAACTTCATGGACAGACATACCAATGTTGACGTAAGAAATTTAACAGATGACCTGTAACGGGGTACAGTGTGTGCTAGATGCTGGCTAATCAGAGCATGCTCCGCCCCACCTGGAACGTATATGGGCAAGGAGAATTGATTAATTTGCTCATCAACACCCCAGGATTACGCTCAGTATTCTGCACAGCAGCAGCAATCAGCAGCAACAGTACCTGGGCAGGCAGCATTGAGGCTTGACAAGCTCACAACGTGAGAATCACTCAGACTTGTAGCTCTTATGGTGCATACATCTGTTGCCACAGTCTGTTCCGCAGCAGCGCCTTGTTACAGCATCTGCTGCTGTTGCATGTACGAGTCACCTGAGACAGCAGAGTACAAGCTGCTGGACTTGAGTCATCTGTGCCTGGTGTGCTAGCACATCTACCAAGCGAACCTTGCACTCTGTACCCGGCTGCTGTACTGCCTGGTGACTTGAAAATGTTGACTAATCCGCCTACTATTCTCACCTCTACCCAGGGTTTTGGATCAAGTTCACCCCGCAATGCCCTGACCTTGACATCGAACCTAGGTTCAACAAACAACACGTCATGAAGCTTGTGATCACACCTGCTACTTTGGTGTAGGCTGAATGGAGGACAGAGTGAAGTGGCGACTGCTGGCCTACTAGGTTGTAGTACAATACGTGACCTGCTTGCAGTCATGGTGGTGACCATCCGAAGCATTTGAGGCTGACAATCCTGCAACAGCTCTGTAGGTGCAGGCACTTCTCAACGCCCCCCTGGATTTCATAGGTAACTGTAGACCACGAGGCTGTGAGAGGAGGTCAACTTCTATTGTTCCCATGCACACTCGCAGCTGTTGGTTGCACTCATACCTGGTAGCCCCAAACTCGTTGATCACTTTTCCAGTCTTGGTGTCAATCAGAAACCCGTCACCTGTGATCTGTAAACCTGCAATGCCGGTCGAGACTTGTCAGCTGCAGGGGCTCTTGATGAACAGCTACTGCTGGCCACAGCTTGGGCTACTGCTGCAGGCACTGCCGATCCTGCCTACCCCGTAGCTCTTCCGGAAGATCTTCCTCACGCTTGTTGTACCTGAGTTTGCCGATGCCACTCTCTGCATCATCGTCATACGATATGTCACCTTTTCCGTTGCCAGCACTCCTGCATGGTCTGGTCACTCGGCGAGTGTACAGGCATCGTATGTTCCAACCGCCGGTATGACAATGCAGCGCAGTACAATTGAGTAGTGAAGGACAAATACTCATGAGTCTGTAGCTTCTCTCGACGTGGGCTGATACTATGCAAGTTGATGACCGCACACTCGCATATGGCTACTTCTGAATGGTAAATAATATTGGTCGCATTACAGAAATTCGTTACCCTCTGCATATGAACACTCCACCTGGTACCTGTTTGACTGCAATGCACCCTGCTACACCCTACTACACCCTGCAGTACAAGCACAGCCATTCACCAGAAACACTGAAACAGCAGACCAGTAGTAGGACGCCATGCCTTGCAAGGTAGCAGGTGTCGATGGCTTAGCACCTATAAGTGGCCAGCAGCATGGTGGCCACTTATATTCACGCACAATTTGTCCTTGCTGAGAAAGTGGTCTATATCCAAATCTGGAGGCTGTGCAAAGGCTGCCAGTATTGAATACCTGAAGCTCAGAGGTATCCCTTGCCTGAAAAATTGCAGGATGTTGCAACAACTGCTGCAGTCACAAATAGCGCAGAACGACCAACTGCTGCACGATATGCGGTAGAGAGGGAGTCCACCAGCCAGTGCTGGCAGCCAGGGATGTAACACAGCAAGTAGGAGGCCACGTCAGATGAGTCCTTCTTGAAGCATTGACCATCATACGTCGTGTCACACTTTGTATACAGAGGGCATGAATAGCACAAGCACATTATCACTGAAAGTGAGGTCTTGTCTGGAAATTTGGTGCAAATCACACATGTAGACGTAAAATTGTGAACGAGGTTTGACAAAAAAATTCAACAGGGCTTTGTCTGGGGATGCTTGTTCCCAAATACAACCACAACCCATCCTTGGGATGTTGTTAAAGCTGTGATGTACCAATGCAACTTAGTTCCACAGGCACTCAAAGTTTTGCTTTGCCAGGTTGGTGACGAGAGCACGCAGCTGCATAAACGCCAGTTTGACCCATGTTCTCTGAGGCACTAGCGCAAAACCCTCGACCTGTACTACCTGACCAGTGTCAAACCATGACATTGCAAACAACACATGTATAACAAACTGTAGCCTGACTTCTCTGACAACGCTTTTGGGCTCAAAGCAACGGAGGCCCTCAGGCCAGTAGTGTGCTCATCATGAACAAGTGGTGTGCTGGTAGTAGGGCTTAGCTGTATTGTCCCTTGCCTTTGTGAGCACCATTTGGAGTGTTGACCACCACAAGCGCCTCTCCACCGCTATTCCATACAGCTCCGTTTGGTGCTGGGGCATCATAAGGCCCTAGGGGATTGTCAAAGCCCGGAGTCTGGAACTGTGGCAATGTGTCAGGAAACACTGTGCCGGCATACTTGCCCTGGGTGTGGCAAGTGCAGCCACAACAATCCTTACGCGGGGTCTTGTCAAGCTTGCCGATGAAGAAAAAGGTGCAAAAGATGAGCGAAAAAGCAAACACTCCTGCAGGCAGACAGGAGCACAAGCCTTGTTGGCAATGTTTGCAACAGCATGCATATTGTGATGTGTGGTGCCGCTGATATCCAATGTGCAGTTGTTTTGTGTGTGAGGAGAGGGGGTTGGATTCCACTCATGTGTGGTGCCACTCATGGCTGATATCATGGCAGTGGAGTGGTGACCCTGTGCATGCCTATGTTCAGTCAGGTGCATGTACATGTGTGTGCATCCAGCTGAATAAGCTGGACCGTGAACAAGAAGAGCTGTGAATGCCTTATTATAGCTGATCCAGCTATATTCTTTTTCAACCCAAGTTGGCTGACTTATGAAGACTGAGTGCCAAGAGCCCTATGTGCGGTGGTGAATGTATCCACGTGTAACAACCTCCCCTTGGAAGTATGACACTTTGTCACAAAGTTGTGGTTGCGATGAAAAAGGCTGGGGCTTATTCTGTTGCAAGCCAGTGATATTGTTGTAGTCTTGTTCCAAGATGCGGTGCCAGAGTGGCAATCATTGCAGTGTTCAACCCACTAAGCAGTTGCTTACGGGGCCCCTTAACAATCACAAAGTTCCCAGGGGTGAGCTGAAAAACATACCAGGACAATAATCAGGTGCTATGAATCCGGCTACATTACCACCTCACCTGCAAATGTCAGTCCTATCCACATACTAGACATCATGTCTGGGACAGTACAGCACACCAACGCCTTCACTTCACCATACACCGGCAGCAGACCATCCCGCCCCAGTGTGGTAAGCAGGGCATTCACACCAGTCTCTACACCAGTGATGGTGCCATTGATGCGAGCAAGGACTGCCAATGGTGCGGCCCTGCAGGAGGAAGTACGAGGGTGTCTTGTGCACAGCTGAGACTGCTGCGCCTCAGCAGTCGACATGCCTTGACTTATGACTGCATGTAGACTGCACGCTCATGAGCATTGGACAGGGTCTGTGGCAGATCTAGATAGCTCTGTGGCAGCGTCAAAGTATGAGCACTGTCTATGCATTGATCATTGGTCCAAGTTGACACGATCTGCAGCGGACCCATGGCAAGGGATAACATGCAATATCTTACTTGAATGTGAACGAGCCAGCCAGGCCGGTCAAGATGTCTGCCTGGCTGTCCTGGATCTGCTTGATCATTGCATCAATGTCAACCAAGTTGGCTGCTTTCAGCACAGCCTTCAGGTCAGTGCCTTCATTCTGGAAGTAGTACCTGGGGATGACAGGCAATAGCTATTGCGGGGCGTGTCAAGGCACAGGTGATACACATTCAGATAGGCGAAACTTGAGTACTCTGCAGAGCAATATAGCAATTGGCATCGCCTTGAAGATGGTGTATGGCAGCTGAAGTGATCTAGAAGCTGCAGCAAAGCCTCCAGTAGCCCTACACACTCTTGTCAACGGTCTTGGATACCATGCAAGACGGTCTTACTTGAGGATTGGGGTCACTGTTGGGGCCAGTGATGGTGCAAACTGGAGTATGAGTGGCTCCAGATCCCCACAGCCCAAGTACAGCACAGAGATAAGAAGAGCGATGAGCACAGCCAGGAGAAAATATAAGGTGGTGATGATCACTGCAGTAGATGCAAACATCAATGTCCAAACACTTAGCAGTGCCACAGACAGAATGTCGGCAGGTGCATATTCAAGGCTTTGCATTGCGGCCCATTGTGTTGAGCTGCTTGCACTGGCGGAGCACTATTACCAAGGCATCACCTTGCTGAGCCATTCAATAGTACAGTGCGGATGCTACACGCAGGAGGATAACTGAGGATGAACGCTTTGACCAGGTGCTTTGACTCTCAGTGTGGCGACTTACAAAGGCCAAAGACAGAGAAGTTGGCTCCAAAGTGGTAGTTCAGGTACCCAGACATCAACACCAGGATCACAAACAGAATGGAAACTCCATACAGTGCCATGGAAGCACTGTACCTGTAGCCATCATACTGGTGAGCCATTGGCTCATACTTTGTCTTGACATTGCTCAGCTGCCCCACCAACATGCTTTGCATGTCACCGACAGTGCTGTTGACGCCTGCCACACCCTGAGCAATCTGGGTTTTTGCAGTATTCCCAGCAGTTATGGCAGAGCTCTCAATACTGGCCAGTTCAGCCTTGGGGCCGTTGACCACCTGCATACCAGCAACACACAGGCAAGGAACAAGGAGTCTCAGAAACAGCTCACAACATGCCGGATCTGTGATGAAGGGCTTACGATATGGAAAATTTTTTTGCAGCCATCACTCAATCTGGCCATTCACTCTGAAGCACACATGCATTACAATCAAGACTGGCGGACACAAGCGTATGTTGCATCATACTTGAGGCGCTGGGTTGTAACAGTTATTCAGCGTGAACTTCAGTGAGACTTACAGTTGAATAAGGAGACCCAAAACCATCATAGATGGCCTTGACAGCAGTGAGCTGTGTAGCTACCCCGGGTAAGGTCATTGTTACTGGACTAGCCGACTTAGCTGATGTTGCTGCTGTAGAGGCAGTGTTGATGGCAGCGGTCAATGTGGCGTCATTGCCTTGAGTCTTGATGGTGTTGGCTGATGAGCTGAACGTTTGCACCAGCTGTGCTGGGTCTGAGAGCATAGTGCTGCCCAGCTGGTTGGAGCCTGTGAGCCCAGCCATGAGGGTGTTGAATGGGTTGTAGGTGTTACCAGACTGTGTTGAACAAAGAGTATTCCAATCTGGGGCTGAGCCGCTGATTTTGTAGGCGTTGACTGCAGCTGTGAAGGCTGAAACAGAAGCATCATTGAAACTAGACCTGCAGAGGCAGAGGGGGCAGAAAGGAGCATCAATCAATAATCTTACCACGAGTGGTGCTTATTTTGACGGAAGCGCCGATGCCTTCTGGGGTTTGAGAGCTTTGCCAAGTGTATCCATGTACGCAGAACTGCAATTCTCAAGCTTCGTAGCCAAGGGCTAAACTCACTTTAGGCTGGAGGCCCAGTTCTTATAGATGGGTCCATTGACTGAAAAAGGTGCAGAGCTTGATGTCTCAAGTGTGCCTTTTGGGGTAGCTAACAGACTCTTTACATTTGTCATTGCTGTAGTAGATGGTAGCTGAGTTTTGAGAGCGCCTAGGTCTGTGACAGCTTGGTCAGCTGGGCTGGGACTGCCCGCAAAAACAGCGGCCTGCATACAGAGGACAATGAAAGCATTTTGCTACCATGCCTTCGTGTGATGCCTGAGTCAGCAACACCTTGTTGCCGTGTGAAATACGCATGCTTTGTGCAGCACATAGCAGTGGATTGGTCATGCATACTAAGCAGCAGTGCAACCAATAGGTATTTGAACTCACTGCACTCGTGTTGGCAGCCTGCAGGCTGTTGTATGCGCTCTGCATTCCAGATGTAAGCTGCAGGACAGTGGTGTTAATGTACACCAGCTTGTTTGTCAAGAAGTCCAGGGTGGGCATCAAGGCAGTGTTCTGCAGCACAAGAAAGAAAAAGGGAAAGCCAATGATGCAGTAGACATGCCAGCGAGCTTGGCATTACGTGTATACCTGGCAATGCTGACAGGTTTCTCATGGATGCCAGGTAAAGACAAGAGCTCAATTCTGGTGCTGCAGGATGCTCTGTGAAAAAGTGGAGACATAAGCATGCCGTCTTATATGCACTATCACAGGGGCATAGGCGCCAGCATTTATTCTGTACCTTTGCCACCAGACCATTGATGGCCGAAACCAGGTTGTCAATATCACTGGACATGCCAGTCACCTGCTGCTGCACAAGGTCTGCAAGTGTCCAGAGTTCTGCAGTACATCAGCACATGAGGCCAATGAACGACTGGCTTGCCCACAGGCTTTCACCATGAAGCAACACTTGCAGGCAAGTATACCATGGACCACCAATAATAGTCACAATAGGCGTTAGTATGTATCAAGGCTGATCTGCTGCCGTCAGGATGGCAGATATTCTAGTGGGCATTCTGGTCGTAAACACCCCGATTCACAACTGTTTGCATGCAGATCCCACCCAAGTGTCTGATCCAGTGATAGCCAACACCGGCCTGCATTCATCGTTGCAGGTACTATAAGCTGTGCCACCTAGTTGTGAGTGAGAGTCTGCGCACACAGGACCTCTGCCTTGCCACTCAGCCACCTGCTACTCACTGCCAAAGGGGTCTGTTGTGGGTGTCTGTTTGGCAGCTACACTGTCAATTGCAGCACTGATTGCATCCAGCTTGGACGACATTGCCGAGGGGTTCATGTTGGTCAGAGCAGTGGCTAGGTTGTTCATCGCAGCACCACCCCTATGGCAACAGTTCAGCAGCATACAGATGCAAGCCATTATGGATGCAGTTGAGTGATTGCTTTAGTCTTCGTCATTGCCAACCGCAACATGTTGCTCACCCCAGTGCCAATGATACTATCATGATGCAGCATGCCTGCATGGGCAAAGCACTGAGGCTCCACAAGGTGTGAATGTCAACTGCTGACACAATGATGCATTGATCATCATTGCAAGGTGACTCTGCAGCTGATAACACATGCTATTGCGTCGCAAACGCCTCAGAATCACTCACGGGCCAGGTGCTGCGGCGCTCCAAGTAATGAGATTCAGTTCTGTCACAACTGCATCACAGTTTGTCTTCATGTTCCCCAAGTCAGTTTGTGCATTGATTAGGGTGGTCAAGTCAGTGGTTAAGGAGGATAATTCTGTGTTGAAGGTATTGACACCGTCCACATAATTCTGCAGTGCCCCTGTGGCGCTTTTGAATGTGTCAAATCTTGTCTTCAAATTGCTCATGGAGGTCAGGACGCTTGGCGGATTGGGTAAAGTGTCCAAGAATGTCCCAACCACCTACGGATCAGCAGCCCAGGTGCATCATAGCTGGCACACAAGCAAGCAACACAACTGGCTTCTTCCTACTAGGCACAGGCCTTCTGTTGACGGGCACACAGCTGAGCAGTTACTTTGCTCACAGTCATCTCCCATTGCCGGCAGCTACAGAAGTTGCAGCGACAGTGCAGGCAGCCGCAAGACCGGCCTGGCACATGTCATGCAGCAGTGCTGCGGATAAGTACATTGTGGGGGGCTCTACTGTTTCCAACATTATATGTACATGCTGGCAGATTCTTCCAGTCCCAGCCAAGCAGGCCTACTGACACTCACCGTTAGTGTTGCTGTCAGATTATCCACATCAATGTCCACAGTGATGATGGCCTGTACATCAGCAGCAGAAGTGTCTCACCTCTGAAATCCAACGCAGATCGCTGGTACAGAGAGATCAAAGGCCCCATGACGAGCGTGACGTACCAGAATAAGATCTCAAGGCGTGAAGCACAAATGCTTTGCATCAAACCTTCCATCTGCTCTCAGAACCAGTTCTGTATACTGACACACGAACATTGTGGCACTGGCACGCATGGCACCAGCCACAATGTCTCACCTGGAAGTCATCAATGATGCCTGTCACATTACTGATAGTGGCCACCAGACTGTCCACCTCCCCGCTGACTACGCCAAAGTAGGTGCTCAGGGTGTCAATCACCCCAAAAGCAGGACCAACCATGTCCTTCTGCTTGCTTGCAGAAGCCATACCATAGAGGGCAAACGCTACTGCAGTTATTCCAAACAGAAACATGAAGCCCTGCATAGCAGCAGAAGATGGAGGCTTCATGAGGGACTGTAATGTGCACTGCTGAAGCTCTGGCAGCTTGTTGCCTTACTGGATAAAGGGCCACGAAGGTTGACAATTGTTGTGTGGTGGTGCTGTTGATAAACATCAGAGCACAGCCCTGTTGGGCCAGCCTGTTGAGTGTGCCATTAGTATGTTTTTGCATTATGCTCAGAGCAGAATATGCAACAGATGCTACCGATTGTCGTTGGGACTGTCTGAATACATGAGCAGCTGCCAACCTTGAGGATCTTCATACGCTTGCTGAACAGTAGCTGGTAGATGTTGTTCTTCTCTCTCTTTGCATCACAACTGCCTCTGCAGCAGATGATGTAGCAGCAAAAGCGAAGGAAGCGCCTGCGGTGGCAAGGGCATGCAACTGGACTTCAGGGGATGCAGCTGCCATGCATGGTTGATCTCAGAATTAGTTGGCCGGAAGCAGCCCCAGACCACAAGCCCAGGTCAAGATGCTGCATGCTCTCGGGCCGGAAGTGCGCTGTAACTGCATCACAGTACCGTTTTTGTCCTGCAAGGCTGCTGCAACATAATCATGGCATGTCTGAAGCTTGACAGCGTGGACCTCGCTTTTGTGCTGACTGGAAATCTGCAATGCTCCTGCTGTACCACAAGATGTTATGTGACAGCTGCAGTGCATGCCCTCACCAGAGGATGAAGATGAGTAGAAACAACGCTGCTAGTGCAAAAAAGAACACATTTGCACCAATCATGGGCACCAGTGTGGTTTTTATGAATCCGGTGACAGCACTCATGTTGATTGCGAAGCTGCTCCCAGTGCCAAGCACAGCTGCTATGGCATCGGGCTTTGCTGCTTTCAAGAAAGGGAGCGCCTGCATTCTCACGACAAACACATCCTCGCAATGCATGTACAAGAACGGCATCTCACCCATGATGCTGGAAACCACAACAGTCAGCAGATCATGGAACACACCCACCACTGCATGTCAATTCTCAGTCTCAAGGTAATGATTGCAAAGTTCAAGTCAGGATATCCGTGCTGCTGTTATCATGATATGTCTTTCAAGCTTAGAGATGCGAAGATGCCACCAGCCAATCAGCTGTGTTCAGGGGCCCCCATACCTTGGTAGGGCTGTTTGCGGGGCATACATCCAGGCCTTGACTTGCAGCGCGCTCAACAGCAATTGAAGCCATTACAAACGCTGTTAAAGGCAGCACTGCACGCTGCAGATGCCCTTGCGTCCCCATCCTGGTTCTTGCTAGTGACCACACAAGTTATGCCTCAGCAATCCCTAGTTCCGCTGGCAGTGTGGCAAAAGGTTAATGGCAGTTATTGTTTAAACTTTTACAAAGACTGTGGTCCGCAAAGCGGCTTAAGTCTGCAGGCACTTTGTTGATAGTAGCAAACTACATCGTTTACTTGACACAGCATTCAGCTGAACACGTTGTTCTTATTATTTGTCCCTTAAATTCAAACACGGGCTCAGGGAGCTTGAGACGGGGCCAGGCTTTGTCATTGACTGTGTACTGCATAGGAACGTGACGTGTTAAGGCGGGGTGGAATATTGCATGTTATCGCGCTGCTTTCATATCTACACGTCCCAGTCTTGATGGCTCTGCGCAGTTTTCGGGACTGTGGACTGCACATGTCGATGACATGGGCCATGCAGTGCATGCCGTGCACCCATCCAACCCAGTTGCCCTGGCATGCCTTCCGCAAGGCTTGATACCTTCAGCAGGTAATGTCGATAAAGCCCTCGTTTGAGCAGATCTTGTAACGTGAAACGCGTGGTGCTTACTGTAGGATGTTCACCTTCAGGGGCAGCTGCCCAGGGGCCCCTGACGCGAAAATCTTTGTTATGGACCAAACAACACACATTTGCCTTGATAGTCCGCTGTCTCGCCACCATTCAAGGTTCTAATGGATGAACGATGCAGCCGGTGGTTCAAGAACAATGCGTTGCCAGCGATCACTACAGTACTTCCCCTAAGGTAAAAGTTTAGGCAGTGCCACCTACTGATACAGTGTCAATGCTGTACACGCCATAGCTGGCTGGCAGCACCTGCAGGTGACTGCATTTGCATGTGCTGTTGCAGAGTGACGCCACTGTCTTTGCAGTAAATACAGCCTGTCTGTCTGCATATCTGGCACACAGTACCAGCACCATCTGCGTCACAACTGTAGGTGGCATGACAAGTGCACAGCAGCATAAGAGGTACTATCTGTCTCATGACTAGGCCAGTTGGTGCTTGCCTCACATTTTGTATAGCATGGAAAGGGGTGAGCTGCTGTTTCCTGCCCCACTTCTTGCCATCAGCACACACATGGTCACCACATACAAGCTCCCAAGGACGCCAGTCAAAGAAGCCAGAACCATCTTCTTACGCTGAGCAGGTGTTCCTGCAATTCACAAAGACACTTATGTATACAGCCGTAGGTACAGCAGATGAATTGCAATTGATCTGTCCGTCATCACAGGCAGAACCTCTGCTGCGCGGTCAAAAGTACAAGAACTTGTGCTATGGCTGCCATTGCAAAGATGATACAGCAGTGAACTGCCACCTGTCCTTTACCTGGTAGGGGTAGCCTCATCATTGACTGCACAAAGGCATGCAGCCGCTGCTGGCTCCATAATCCCGGGCCTGTTGTGTTGGGTCCAGGGTACTGCCACACCCCCCCACGCAGCTGCACACGCGGTGCAATGCACTGCTGCAACAGAAGGCTACGACACGCTATCAGCTGCTGGGGAGGAGCTCGCTTGAACAGGTCAATCGCCTGAGAATGGCAACAGCAGGATGAGCACTGTGGGTTACATACTCAGTACACCACAGGGAAAGGGGCTGACTGCAGGTGTCCCTCGGAATGAAGCGTGTGAAGCTTGTGCAGCATCATAAGGAGGATGCAGCTGGCCCAATCATTCCGAGTTAGTATCCGCTGAATCACTTCACCCACCTGGACCGCAAGCTGATCTGCAGATGCGCTTTTGGTGATGGACAGATTGACCAGCTTGCTGTGCAGCACAGGCATTTCATCTGCAGCTAAAAGCTGCAGCCGCTGTGTGCGCATGGCTGCGGCTCCAACGTATAGTGGCATCAGTGGGTGGGTTGCCAGGAACAGGTCAAACAAGCGACACACCTGCAGTAGACACACAGCACTGCACACTTCAATGAAGGAAGTCATGACCCAGGTGACCACCATGGTCGGTGGGTGGGTGCATATAAGAAGTGGCAAGTCTTATAACAGACGACACCAGGCTGCAGATTACCAACACAACACTAATTGCAGTGATGAAGATCACAACACTGTGACTTGATGCGGGTGATACCTCTCCAAAGTCCTTCAAGTCATGACTGAACCAAGTGATGAACCAACTTAGTGCATAGAAGGGCGGCAGCCCCTGCTGGTTGATGAACTGAGCAAGCTCTGGGTCTGCTGCCTCTATGATAGGCCCCATCAGCCCCAGCAGCTCAATCACGGGGTCCAATGACGGCCGTGTCGCATCACGCAAATGACCCGTGGCTAGCGTGCACAGCATGTCGAATGCCGGCAGCTCTCCAGCAACCAGCAGCAGCACCGATGCAACATCATGCAGACCTTGGTAGTAGTGCACTGCTCCTGCTGCAGCAGGCAAGTCAGAGGAAAGCTGATCAGCAGGGCAGCACTGGGGCACAAGCCTGTTTGATCGTTTGGGCATATGATGCAGCTACTGTGCAGGATAATGAACGGTAGCAGCTTGGCCAAAGGCTGGTTTTCAAAGGAAACGGGTCGTGTGCTGAGCCATGTTGTTATGAGAGGAAGCTTGTCAATAGCAAGTCTACTGCAAGATGGGAGCGCTCCCAGACCCAGTGGCCTTGCATGTTGCAGCGAGCCATGTTGCACAAGAAGGGCTCCACTCCTGTGCAGTGTACTGCCAGGCAAGATGTTGTTCACGTGTGATTTTCGTGACCTGGAATACGCAGCAGCAGTCCCTTGGCTCACCATCATGCCTCACCACCACAGCATTGAGCAGGCGCTGCAGCTCTTGCCGCCTGGCCTGCCGCTCATCATCAGTCAGGAAAGAGGCAAAAGAGTACAAAGAACGGTCTACATCCACTTTCACCTGCACAACAAAACATATTTGCTTGCAACCATTGTGTTTCACTGTGTTTGGCTTGTCACCCCGTCCCTAGCTAGGGGCTGTGATTACAGGTATTAGAAATCATGACAGAACCGTCTTGGCATACTCTGGTGTGCCAAAGTCCTGAAGCATGCTGAGCCCTACCCAGCACGATCGGTAGAATGCAACTCGTTGGTTGTGCAGTTGAATGCTGAATGGCAAGCGCCACTCCTGTGCCGTTGCTGCTGCCATGCAAACGGCAAGCAAATGCTGATGCTCCATGAACCAAACACAAGGCGTCTGTGGGCTCATACAGCTACACCGCTTATGACGGCGCTGCACGTATCACCTGATCCTGACCCTTCAGCACAATAACTGTTTGCTGCTGCTGGTGTCACCTTATCGACTTGCTTACCGTTGTGTTATCTTTGTGGGTGCCAGCTGCCCATTCAAGGTACTGTTGTTCTAACTGCTTGCTGTCAGGCTCTGGTGTGCCTCCTCCTGTTGCTACTGTGCTAATGCCCCCCGCACTGCTGCTGCGAATGTGGCCTGTAGTGTTGCTTGCTGCTGCTGATTGTACAGGGGTTGCAAGCGCCGTGCCACCGCTTTGGCCTGCCAAGAGGTGTGGCCATAGCCGTGCTCGGAGCTCTGTGTTCACAAGGCCTCTTACTGCTGCTAGCTTCCGTAATTGTGAGATATCCTGTATGTGAATTATCATGCGCATGGCCTTAGCAGTCACATCATGATCATCTATGTTACAACATGAACTGGAGTTACTGCTGCCGCTGAGGTGTTGACCAACATGAAGTGCAGGACTACTGCATTCACATGACAAACACGCGTTGCCCAAAACGGATGCCATTGTAACCTACATGGCCATCCGCAAGGGCTTGATTAATCAGGCGTGTGGTATCCTGGTCCCTGGCCTTGGCCTGTGCTGCAACTGTTTGGATTTGCTGTCCTGACCGCTGTCGCCGCTTTTTAGCTGGCATCTTTAGCTGCTCCTCCCATTGCCTTTCAGCCGGGGCCAGAGGCCCTGGCTGTGTGGCGTTCACGCCTATGGATGCCGAGTTTGTTCCGGCATCGATGGGCACCAAAACAACTATAGGACGGGTGAGGTATGAACGACGCCAAATGCAGACTGCAACACTCTCGGCGGGCTGCAATTCACCACAGCTTGGCCACTCGAAGCCGATTGCTGGCGCAGATAGTGTACTGTACAGTCTATGACACGACGGTCGCCTACCCAGCCGATGCGAGAATCATCAAGAAATGTGTTCCTGCACAGCCATTCCTTCGTTACTTGTGGAGCTGAATGCCAGTGGTTGGTTCACTGTGTCATCTGCCAGGTTTACAGCAAAATCTCATGAGCTGCAACCAGACTGCAGCATCATCGGATGGATGCCTATAATGACCTTGTGAACAATCAATCATTCGTTGGCAGGCAATGCACAGCAAATTTGCAGTACAGAGTCGTGCAACTGCAGAACAACTTGAAGCTGCTATCTGTCAAGCATCAAGTTGTAAACTGCATCTGCTGCCAGGATGGAAACAAGTCTGCATTAGTCAAACAGCGGTACACTTGTTGCAAACACCACATACACTACCAGGCTCGTCAGCTGCACCCAAGCCACTGTGCTGAAGACCAGTCCCCAGGACTCTGTCATATCTAGCACCACCCCTACCCCATACACAGCAATGGATCCCGCAAAACTGCTGGCGGCGTTCGTGATCCCAAACAAGATACCTGCATACTTGGTGCTGATATCTTGATGAGTACTTGCAAAGCCAGCACCTTGGAAACCTAACCCCGCCAGTACGGCAGTAAGTAGAGCCAAAGCAGCATATATGGAACCAGTGTGTTGTGCAGCAAGATACAGTAAGCAGACTGCAGGTCCACCTGTGCCAATACTCTGCATGAGCTTACGAGCTTTCGTAGTACTGGCATAGCCAGAGTTGACCATGCCATCAGCAATCCACCCTGAGAGGTTTGTGGTCACAGCCATCACAGCAAATGGCAGTATGCTCATATAGGCTGACTCACGTAGATTAACCCCAAACTGGTTGTTGTAGTATGCAGGCAGCCAGCTCATAGCTACATTGTAACACACCCCAAAGCTGCAGTGTGCAACCAGCAGTGCCCAGCAGGCGGGCTGCTGCAGGAACAGCCTCCAAGGAACATCAGCCCAGTGCATCGGCTTCTGCACCACTTGAACACTGTTGGAATCGTCTATTCTGCTGCTGGTTGAAGCTGTTCTATCTATTGCGACCAGGGCAAACATCTCCTGCAATCCTGCAGTGTTGCCACTTTTGCAGAGTTCTGTTGGTGCTTTGGCCTTGGTGAGTGCCACATGTGCTGGAGGCACCAGCGGCTGCCACAGACCCAGCCAGACAAATCCCAAGGAACCATAGAGGTAGAAAACCCAGGTCCAGCCAAAGCTGTAGATAATTCCTGGGGATGTGAGCAATGCTATGATGCTGCCCAACTGGTGACCTGCAGCAGCAAACATATCAATTGCTACTGAAGAGCTGCAGTCATTGGCGTTAAGAGTACATGCTGTATCAAACCAACAGCAAGCTGCAAACACGGCTGCAAAAGCGGCTGTATTAAGCACAGCAGAGAGCACCCAGAATCGAGTGTGGTTGGCACTGAAGTGTGCCCTGCTGCAAGATGTCCTGGGTTCTTTGCCAACCATCCTCCAGCAAGTGCCCTTGCAATGTGGTGTGACAATGAGCACAGCCCAGCTGCAGTGACTGCATCCCACCGTCAGACGCTGCACACCTGAGTATATCAAGCTTAAACTCCTAGCTCGCCGGTCTGCAGGCACCCAGGTCTTCACCAACACTTGTACACAAGGAAATGCCACACCCTCCCCAACACCCATGATAGCACGCACCAGCAGCAGCAGCCATACCTGCCCGGTAGCAGCTGCTAATGGTGTGAGAACTGTGAACCCTGACCAGACAAGAACACCCAGGCTGAGAACACGTTGAGGGCCATACGCAGCTGCTAGGTAGCCACCGACTAGGTTAGTGAGGGTGTAGCCAATGTTGAAGGCCCTGCAGGCGCAGGAGGACAGCCCTGGGGGGGTTGTGGGGGAGGGGGGGCATGCAGCAGCTTTTGCATGGGTTCATACGTGCAACAGGCACCTGCAGATCTGTTGGTGTACGCATGGTCGCATCGAAGGGATGGATGCTGGATGTTCTCGCCATGTGCGTGGTGCATCAGCTGCCGAGTGGCATGGCTCGGCTCCTGCAGATTTGTTTGACTGGCAAAACCTGCACCCACCCATTGACGGCTCCTTTGACTGTGTTGGGCCAGCCGTACTCAGCCGACATGGGCAGTACAGCCACTGACATTGCCATACGGTCGATGGAGCATATTTGAGACACGACAGCCAACAGCACCACTAAGTAAAGCCATTTGTAACCGACTGGCTGTAGTGCTGCTTGCTGCTTCTTCAGCAGCGAAATGTCTTCGTTGTCAGACGACTCTAAGGACAATGGCTGACTCACAAGCTCTGATGCATTGCTGGAAGTCGTTGCCGAAAGGCTGGACCGTTTGTTGAGATGAATGACCCACATATTGGCCTGCTGTAGCACCCAGCGGTGTCCATCGCTTTATGCATGCCTGGACCAATTTGAGTCTGCCGGTACACATTGGGTTGGCCCATTGACCACTTCCAAGGCCATTTGTTTCATTTGCAGCAGCACGTCCGGTATCTCCGAGATAGCGGTATTTTGTCGCAGTGCTGTAGGAAACAAAAACTCTTTGGATCCAGGTAGTCATTGGGTTTTTACTCATCTAATATTGTTCAGAAGAAATGGGTGGAGGGAAGCGCTCCACACTACTTGAAACCAGCCAGCCTGTTCCTTCCAGCGGGGCAATGGCATCAACCGCTGGTGTGCTGTCTTTGGGAGATTACCCGTGGTCGCTGGTTCTGCGCTATCTTACTCTGGCAGATCAATTGCGTTTGTCCCTTGCTTGCAGAGAGCTGTGTCTAGTTATCCGCAAGTCTGTCTGCTGTTTGCTACTAGGACAGCAGGACTTGGAGGAATCAGATGCTTTCTCGGTGTACCCACAAGCGACTCACATCTATTTGTCACAGGTTAACCTGGACACAGAGATAGTCGAATTTCTAGCAGAAAACAGCCCAACCAAGTTGAGACAGCTGGCCAGTATCCATATTGCAGGCCTCATAAACACAGACAGCAGTGCCTTAGCACTGATGCTTAGAACATGTACCGGCCTAACATCCATTCAACTCAATGGAGATTGGCAACCAGACCCCCCTTTCGAGATACCAGATGGTTACCCTCTAAACATGCAGCGGCTGGGCTTGCAGCGCAATATGCACCTCTCATCAACCGACCTGTGTAGGTGGCTGAAAGCTCCAAATGCCCACACGGCCAGGCACCAGTTGCAATGGGAGTGGCAACGCAGGCCAAACTCCCACAGCAGCCGGCAGCAAGCAGACAGAGTGTGGACACCACTTACTTCTGGGCTAGCATATGCAGCTGCAGGCGGTGACTACGCGCTGCTTCTGCAAGACCCTGCCGTAGGAGGTATCAGTCCTGCCTGGCCGCATCTGCAGGAGCTAGACCTGTCAGGGTGCAGTGGGGTGGGTGACTCCTGGGAGTTTCTTGCCTTGTGCCCTCAACTCAAGAGCCTCAGGATGCACTCCTGCTTCAAGGTCACCAGCGATACACTCAGACATGTGCATGAGGTCTTAGAGGATTACATCAGTGAGTGGAACAGCTGCAGCAATGGAAGTGCCTGCAGCAAGTTTTGCAGCTCCAGCAGATGCAGAAGCCCCTGCGCTGCGACGCATGCACAGGCAGAAGCAGCAGAAGCTGGATCTTCTGTCGCCTCTCCTCAAAGTGTACCAGCAGTTGGCTTGAATCTTGTGCAGTTGGATTTGTCCTACACTCGTGTGAACGACAAAGGAATGGTGCACCTAGCGCATATTGCACCAAACTTGCAATGGCTGTCACTGAAGGGCTGCAATGTTGGTGACGATGGGCTGCTCCATCTGCTGCCTCTAAGCCAGTTAACAGCTCTGCACATCAAGCATTGCCACAGGTGAGGGAAACCACTCAACCACAAGCAAACACTCGCTGTGGCAATGATTCCACAGTTGCAATCAATTGCATGTTGATGCTGTATGCTGCAGCTCAGGTGCTGTGCCCCTGGCATGTGGTTGGTTACAGACTGCTAAATGGCTGTGGCATCCGAACTCTGGTTAGACAACCTGTACCGAGGACTGCAGTCAGACTGTGTCATCAACTTGTACAACATTCCTCCAGAAAGGTAACAAGGCACGACCAAGGTGGCATAGGAGTCTAAGGGTTTCATCATGGCCACAACAACAAGAAGACCCCTGTCTGCTGTCCTGCAGGATCACTGAGGAAGGTATTCTGCAGCTGTCTACCCTCACTGGCCTGCGGGAGCTGTCATATGGTTACACGTCAATGCCAGAAGCCAATGAGGTGGCAGCAGCCACTGCACACCAGTTTAAGCAGTTGACAGGTGAATATATACTGCAGACAGGGTTTTCCTTTTGTATGGTGGGATCAAGGTCTTGCTCAACAACTCTGGCCAGTGTTGACTTTGGCAACTGCAGCTGCTCCTGCCTGGAGCCGCTCTGTTGCTGAGGGGCCAATGGAAGCTGTTCTTGTCCTGCTGCATCAACAGGGTCAGCTGCATGAAGCAGCATCATTCACCACAAAATAGAACTCCATGCTGAGTTATAGCATGCTGTGTACAGTCACGGTCATGGCAATTGTTCTTGCAAAAAGACTCCAGCTGTGCTTCATTTGCACAGCAGCCAATCATTGCAGTTTCATTGCTGTTGCTTGCTCAGCGCTCAATTTTCTGTCGAGTGAGCTCACTGACAAAGGCCTAGCAGCATTGGGGGCATTGAAGGACCTGCAGTGTCTGAAGCTGTATCAAGCAGGCGTCAGTTGCAGCGGTCTGAATACTTTTGCTGAGCTACCTGCTGGCCTGGGAGTGAGCAGCTTGGTGCTGTATGGTCTTGGGGGACTCACAAGCCTCAGCTGCTTAGGTGAGGTCGGTCAGGTGTGGACAAGCAGTGAAGTAGGTGTGCAGCTGAGTATTCTGGTGACTAGCGTTGGTATAAGGTCCGGTGTGATACTTTCTTGGGGAGCCGGGCAGTGAGGGGGGCCTGGCTGTGCCACTCCTTATTGAATCCAAGTTGAATTAACAAAGAGGAGGTATGGTGTCAGTCCTTGCAGGATTCATGCAGTGACCCACAGAGGGTAGGGTTTGTTGTTGCCACCGCTGCTGCAATGCTGGTTCTGCAGGTGCTTTTCCACACTTGCAAGACCTGCAGCTCGGCTGCTTATGCGACCTTCAGAACATTGGGTCTGCACTACAACAGTTGACACGGGTCGAGCATCTGACGTCATTGGTGCTTGAGAGGCTTGATGGTATCTCTGTCAGCATTCTGCGGCGTTTGCTTGTTGGAAATAGCAAGCTCAATAGGTTGCGCATCCGGGGCTGCAGTGGTGTGTCACAAGATGACATGGAGCAGTTGGCAGCAAACAGTGCTGCCTGGTGTAGGAGTTCAGCAAATATCTGGTGGACTGGATCATCCGCCATCAGCACCGATGATGAAGAGGAGGCAGATACCCTTTTGTGCTCTTGATCCGTAGTACGCATGTATCAACGCATCTACCAACGCATGGGTGTTAGTCACTCAAACCGTTTGTTGGGTGACCCACTCATGCAAGTTTCGAAGTTCATTAACTCCACAGAGCGGCTAGAAAATCTGCCAATATACAACAACACATACAGTAGTTTACAATCACAACCACACCCATCAGATGGGGAGCACTCTGTGCCCGTCGATCATATCCGTGCAATTTCCAGAAAACACTGATGGTATAGTGAACACTGATGTATCACACAGACGTCTGAGATTGAAAATGTACACAACAGAAAGTGTAAGTGGCAGGCACGAAGAGGCATTTCAGGGGCCGGTGGTACCATGGCTGTTGCTGATGGCTTGTAGTGCTTGTTACTACAAACTGCTTTCTGCTCCGGTTGCATATCACTGGCCCCCTGCTGTCAGGCTAACCAGTTTTATGTTTGTAGCTGCGCTACATGCGAGGTCTATCTGGCAGCTGGACCGTTTCGGGCGTGACCGTTCACCTAGGCAATAAGGAGGAAGGGCTCGCTCCGCCCTTTGGTCCCCTGCATGTTTAATGTGTGGCTGGACTACGGGACGGGAGCTAACGAGTTTTTAATGCGCTGCAGGTAATACTAGAAAAATATAGATGATAGAAGGACTTAGGAGCATGATCACAGGAGTGACAGCTGCACATTGGACAGTAGGGGACCCTGCATGCAGGCAAGCTGTATTTTTCCACCAGCATACTGCATGCAAGTGTGTCTCTTGTTTTGTGCTCCACAAGAATGAATCTTTATCAAAGAGTGTGGGATTTCAACACAATGGATCGGATCCACTGCATGGTCTCAAACTCTGTTGATTTGATCCCAGCCTTGGCGGGAGGGGGGCCGAGTATTCTCATGACCAGTTGACCGTCAACTGAACGGTTCAACCGTTGGCGACAGGAAGGACCAAGAATTGGTATACTTCCCACTATATTGGTTGCGTGCACCACACTCATAAAGCTGCCGAACTTGCCATATTCGACGGTTTGGGAAGTGGTTTCAACCACCGACATTGCATTCAGCAATACTGGTTGCTATATTATGTTGCCAATCAGATACAAATTGAGGCTTGTTGATTTTTTTAGTGTAGGGCCCCAAGAGCATTTCATCGGCTGGCTGGCTGGTCTAGTATCGGGGTGGGTGCAAATCCCTTCAATTGTCATGCTGGGTGCATTCAGAATGTACTATAAGCGCGTTGTGTATAAACGTAGGACCAAACTTATAAGTATGACCCGCTGGTCTACTGTATGGGCAATCAGAAGCACAAGATGCTACAAGTGATAGAGGCCGCCTCTAGGGATGCCATCCAGATATGGCATATCCTTGGCAATAAGCCTTGTTGTGTGGCACTGCCTCTCCCGCAGAGACCGACACTGTTGTGGCATAACTATTCAGGCTGGCCATTACTCATATAAAGACTCTTTAATAGTATCAATCATGAGAAATGTGCCACGAACTGCGTTAGCTACCTTAATCATCAATTATACCACAACCATTATGCAGCCTGCATCAGTGATCAAAGTTGAATCAACTCTAGTACATGCATGGTCATATGAAGGGTCGCAATAGCCATCACCATCATATCGCTTTGGCGTGCATGATCCCCCC
>JABEVS010000020.1:201550-289407 GCA_018290735.1 Coelastrella sp. MACC-549 | reverse complement strand
CGCCCCCGGAATTGGCACGGTAACCATGCGTCTTCAGCAGCAGAAGATATACTTTTGTATGCTGCTTGAGGATGATCACAAAGGACTCAACAAGCCCTCCACTTGCCACAGACAAATGAGACTGAGTTCTGTTTGGTGAATGCTTAACTATCAGCCAGCGGACAATTATCAAACCACACACTTGCTGTGTAAGAACAAAAAAGCAAGCTCACTGGCATTCACTGACAGAAATA
The DNA here is from genome assembly GCA_018290735.1 of Coelastrella sp. MACC-549. NCBI lineage: Eukaryota > Viridiplantae > Chlorophyta > Chlorophyceae > Sphaeropleales > Scenedesmaceae > Coelastrella > Coelastrella sp. MACC-549. The sequence goes on along the minus strand of JABEVS010000020.1, from coordinate 289,174 downwards.
GTATCTGCCGCTGCAATGACTCCCGGAGCAGCGGCAATGATTGCATCATGCAGTGCTCAGTGACCGAAGCATGAGGCTGTTGTCATGGGCAGGCCTGAGGTTGCAAGCACCTGCAGCTTGCACACGCCACCAATGCCGACAAACACAATGTCAACACCCCTTAACAAGTTGCCACACCTGCCTGACCAGCGCTAAACTTCTCAAGCAAGGTTACTGCTGCGGGTACCCCTTGCAACTCATCGCCCAACACAGGTGGAACAGAAGTTGCAGTGGAGATAGCAGCGCCCACAAGTGATAATGCATCCCTCACAGTTGCAGGTAACTGGATGCCCGCTAGCTCATTCAGTTGTGTTGCTGCTACAGCCTGAGCTGCCTTGAACCACAAATCAGTCTGCTTAATGCCCGAGTTTGTTGGCTTAGTCAGCACTGCCTTGTAGGTCCTCATCACTTTGGCGGCTGGAACTGGGAAGAAAGCAGTATGAGGGCCAGTGGGCAGCTTCAGGACAACGGCACATCTGCCATCCAATTTCCCGCTGTTCATGCAACCCTTCCAAAACGTAACTGAGCTCACGCACTGGGTTTTGCTGATGCCTTTGCCGGGTGCAACAAATGCCGCAGGTGCCGCCCTGCGCATGTTGCTTGATGAGTTATCAACAGACACTTCCGTCACTTCTGGCTGAGCCTCAGACACCACCTCAGCACCTGTGGGAGGCGCACTAGGGTTTGGTGCCTTGCTGGGGTTTGCGTTGGCAGTTACCATCGGGGTATAGACGTTGCAGCCAGCCACTTCGATGTCAAGAGTAGATGATGCAGAAGCTGACTTGGTTGGAGCACCTGTTGTCAGCGAAGCTGTGTTGGTGGCCTACATGGACAGCAGAGGAGGGCAGGAAGGATGAGGCATGACAGCAAACACCGCCACTCAATGGCTGTCATCTCTAGTTGCAACCGTTGTAAGATACACAAGCAAGCTGCCACTGCTTTGAGCTGTGAGATGTACTTGCAGGCCTGCAAAACTGCCCTGCTGCTCTTGTTTCAGCTGTGTAAGGTCTGAGCTGACTTTGATCAGGTCAGTCACGTGTGCACCTAGTGGCATGCGTTCATGGTGCAGGAGTGGCTGCAACATGTACAGAATGATTAGTTATCTGGGCACAGGGCACCTGCACCTACACTGTCCACCACAGCTGGGTGTGGATGTCTGCCTCACCTTTCTCTTGCCACACGTTGCATAAGGTCCAAAAGTGACTGTGTACTCAAACTGCTTGCTGCCACACAGCCTTCCATTGGGCCTGACTCCACTGCTGACATCACCAGTCACCAGCCCCGTGCCACTGGCAAACTCATCCACAACCACAGCACACTCGCTGTCACTCAGAGTGTCAATGGCATTTGCTTTACCAGGTGCTGGGAAGTTGAAAGGTGTGCTGGTGATAGTCTTGTCCTTGGACTTGGCCTGGGCAATCAAGGTGCCTGGGCCCACACATGGCAAGTCCGCCTGGATCTGGCATGTCAGTGGTGCACCTCCTGCTGGGATCATGTTGGCTGCGCACTTGAAGCTGCCAGTCTTGGTTTGGAGACCCTTGCTGCACTGGGACTGAATGGAGTAGGTGAAGTCTGAGATGGGTGCTGCTGTGTTCTCTGCCAGGTTGTCAAACTGCAGAGTGGTTGACAGCTTGGGGCTGACCATGACCTCAGTACGTGTGTAGTCAACTTTGTAGGTAGCCTTGCCAGTTTTGCCAGGGCCCACAGTCAGGGTGGTTGGGGTGACAGTCTTCTTCACATTCCAGGCGTAGCTCTTCTTGGCCCATACAGCGTAGGTCTTCGCCTTGGCAGCCACTGCAGCACCACAACCCTGAACCCGGACATTCACATTGTGTGTGGCATTGCCCGTCGTTTTGGTGTCTGACGTGACAAAGCTGGCCTGGTTGGCGGCCTGCTTCTCAAAGCATACTGAGTAGGGCCCATATCTGACAGTGTATGTGAAGCTTGTGGTCTTGCAGATCTTGCCCTTGGGAATGTCACCAGATGTTATGAAACCTGTCACATAATTGTCACCACGGGCAAACAGGTCCTTCACCTCCGCACACTCATCCTGCAGCCCCTGAAGGTCAAAGGTGGTGGGGGCTGCTGCTGCTGCTACTGTAGGTGCCAGGGGCATAGGTGGAGGCGGGGTTGAGGGGGTGGATGCTGCTGCCACTGTCGGGGCTGTGGCTGGTGTGATTGCGGCAGGGGCCATTGGGGCCGGAGTGTCTTCAGAGTCACCCTGACCATTCTTTGCCAGATTGCTGAGGACCTTACCCAGCTGTTTTAGAGGGTTGCTTGCGGGGAGGGACAGGGACACATTGGGTAGATGCTTGTGTAATTCAGCCAGAGGATTTGAGGAAATGTTTGGAAGGGATACATTGTTTGCCTCCAGATCATCAAGCTTGATGACTTTAGGTGGCATAACAATGAGTTCGTCCTTGGGTGCTGAGTTGACTTTGTTGAAGAAGTTGCCAACAGACTCGGCAAGGTTGCCCAGGGCCTCTGAGGGTCCTGACGTCGCTGCCTGGAGCTTCCTGCTGCTGCTGCTGTTGTTGCTGCCACCTCCCACAATAACAGGAGCTGACGTGAATGGGGTAGTTGCCCCGGTGGGCGCTCCATTCCTGCTATTAACGTATATAGCTGCCGCTGTCACCTGAGCACCAACTGGATTGAAGCTGGGGGTTGCAATGTAACGACACTGCAGGGTCTGTCCAGCTGGAACTGTGAGCATGTCACAGCTGGCGGTTGTGGTGTATGGCAACCCTCCAAAGGGATTGCTGATGGAGACTTGGACTTCTTTGAGTGCTGCATTCAAGGGGCTGCTGTTGGTGATGTACACTGTTCCGGTGGTTTGGAACGCGGGAGTGCCGGAACTCACGCTCCCGGGAGCCTGACGGGTGAAGGTCACGGTATATGTGACCTCCGTATTGGTCATTCCAGGCATTGCTGCGGACACCATGCTGCCATTCTGCCCCCCGCTGATCATTTTCATAGCTGTCGCTGGATCCTGACCGGAAGCAGCTGCAAGGTCGACCTGCTGCCTTACGTAACGATCCCATGCTGTCTCTGACGGCTTCAACGTAAGGCTGCTGGTGCTTGCCTGCTTTGTGACGTCCCAAGTCCATTTGCCCACATACGGCGACGAGGTCTGCGCGACGCGCACCTGAAGGTCATAGCAGAGCTTCTGCACAGTTGCAGACTGCCTGACCTGCTGGCCTGTTGATGCTGTCAGGACTGCTTCATTGTTGATAATTGCTGTGTCTGGACATGTGAGCGATGTGGTGTACGACTGCTGTGCTGTACCTGAGAAGAAGTATTGCTGTGGTGCCATGCCATCCTGAACGATGGCCTGGCCGGAGGGAATGGCACCTGCTGCTGTGTTCATGACACCTACGGCTTCCTGCACGTTTGCTACAGGGAATGCTGCAGTCCCAACCTGATTTCCCACTATGCCTGAGCTGCCAACACTGTACTGCACATCTGCCAGCGTTGTGTAGGTGCCTGCTGGGGGTGCTGCGGGCCAGTACGAGATGTAGCTGCAAACAGTGCTGCTGCAGGGTTGAATCTGCAGAATAGCATCAGCAACAGCAATGGCCAGTGTGATTGTCAGCGGTGTCTCATCTCCATGCTCAGTAACACCACCAGACAACAGCATGGGGAAGTCAACACTCTGCTGCATGCAAGGCTATGTGTCCAGCACTCTGTTAGTGACAAGAGCTATCCTGTAAGCAGTCATCAAAAAATATTGCCACACCAGCTGAGCCAGCTGCCTTTGCTGTCGAAATCTAGCATGCTGCACCGCCTCATTCAACACACCGTGAAAGGCACAGGCGTGCCGCAGGTGACGGTTGCCTGGGGCCCTCCCTGAACATATGATTTGATGTTGTACACGGTGACCGAGTCAGCCTGGGGATTTGTGATTGTAATCTGGCCTGACACTGAACCCTGGTAGGAGGTGTCAGTGCCTGTCTTGGTCACACTCAGGACCCAGGTGGCATCCTACACAGCAGCAGCAGCAGCAGCAATACTACTGTGGCAAGATCATACGTCACGTAGAGAGCACGGCTCTTAAAGATTTCTATCCAAGCTGCAAGGGCCACTATGTTTTGAGCTTTGGTGCTTGCAGATGCGCATAGAAACTTCCTGCTGCTGCTGGTGGTTTCGTGCAGCACCTACCGCACTGTCTCCCCTGAAGAGGGCGGCCATGTTATTGCTGAAAGGTGGAGCAAGCGACACCGTCTTGAAGAAGTTCCAGGCAGCTGTCCCTGGCTGCATGCCTGTGCTGTATGACGCTGTCTCGCTGACATACAAGGGGGAGATGTTGGGAGGGGCATAGCAGAACTCTGCCTTCAACATGTGGATGTTCAGCAGCCGGCCCTGCAGCAGACAGATTCAGAGAGAATAGTGAGGCACCTGAGGAACACTGATGGCAACAGGACCTGCTGATCAGTGAATTTAACCCAATGTGAGTGCTCTGATGCTCTGGGTCCAGCCAAATGTCAAGTGCTTGGTGTGAGTTCAGCGGCTAATGCATGATAACACAAGAAAACAGTGGTAGTAGACTAGGTCCTGCTGATTTTGTTACACATTGTTAGACTGAGCAGTTGCAATAAAATGACTGGTCAGAGCCCACTGTGATGGGGCAAAGTACTATTGATTTGCACAATCACCTGGCCACCAGCCAAGTCAACTAGCTGCTGCCCTCACCTGAGTAACTCCGGACCCAAAGTAGTACACCTTTGACAGCGGCAGCTGCTTGGCAATGACAGCCAGTATCGGCACCTGTGGACTGTTGAACACCATCTTCAACCCATCATATTCCACTCCAAGGTTTCCAGCACTACAACCGTTAGGAAGAGTGTACCCGCCATTCAGGAGGCCACCTGGGGAGTAGGATTGCACACCAGGAGGCAGGTAGCCCATCTGCGCCAGCTGCTGACAGTTCACTACATCTTTGAAGAGATCACATCCAGTGGTTTTCAAGGTAAGAACATCACTCAGGTTTTTGCCACAGTCCTTGAACCATTCCTTGTCTGGTAGTACCAAGGGGAAGAAGGAGTTATCTGATGGCCCTTGTGGCCGTGTCTGACCCTGTTGTGTGTATGTTGGCGCGCTAGCTACTACTGAGCCAGGTGCGGGGTTTGTGACAGAATTAGAGACCACGTTTACCACTCCTTTTGTCTTCATGTCTATCCACACCGACTTGATAGGGTCCCATTTAATCACGTCTGACAGGAGTGGTACTGGTGGGAGAGGTGGGAGAGAAAGCTGTGCTGATGCTACCGCGCTGCTACCTGTGCCATGTGGAGACATACAGCAGACCATGAGACTGCCAGCATTGGACGATCGGTGAGGCTGCAGTGACGGCAGCTGCAGAATGACCTTGTGATAGCTATACGCATTGAACTACTTATGCTCAGTGAAGCCGCTGCAGCTGTCTGGATTGCTCGTGGTTTCCTTGCACTGCGAAGGGTCTTGCTGCTGTACTGCTTAGTACACGAACGCCCCCGGACACAGGACCTTGCAGCATAACCCCCTACCTATGAGTATGAAAGCAATAATCCAGCAGTGTGCGCCACGTCCCCATGACATGGCGCCTGCAGGTACTTGCCCAGGCCTTTAGCTGCTCGATTCCGCTCCTGAACGCCGCCTTGCAGCAGCGCGGCGACTTCTAAACTCTTTATAACCTGACAATTCTATTGAAGTCTCCTTCTGATGTATCTGCCGCTGTGTCAGCTAATTTTGTTTCTGTTGATGGCTGCAAGTAACGTACAGTACTGTCGCAAAAGCAGGAGCACAAACTGATTGCGACTGATTTACTAATATTAGATAAGACCAAAGACTGTACAAGCGATTTACAAGTGCGAATCCGGTTTCACAGACTGTGCACATCTAGGGCTTGCGTTTCTGTTGTGACGTTGAGTGCAGGCTCAAATAGCGCATTATAAGGCTCGATACCAATGCAGGCCTCCGACAGGATTGTGTGCTTCGACGGCCTCATACAGAGCATATGTCAAGTCAAACATTAGCCGTACTGCCCACCGAGTTGCAAAATTTCTGGACCATGCCCCTGCAGACATAATACTATGCTGTATAAACGTAGTGTTCCACACATCTCATAATCGATCATCAGCAGCAGCGAAACACCACCACATAGCACGACAGACAGCATAGGAGGAGGTGACTACGCCACCGCAGCGCAAGCTCGAGCAGCTGAAGCTGACTGCTTTGCTGTGAGCGCCACGACAGCTGTAAGCAGCTGATGCTCTGGTTGCAAGCACAAAGCATTTCTCTGGAAGGGGACCAAGCTCGCTTTGCAAGCCCGCTCTGTCTGAGCAGCAATGCCATAACCGCAACGTACCTAGTGCGTACTGGTGGCCAAAAGCTCCTGCATCGTTTGTTGCGCCTGCATTAAATCTGTTATAATGACAGGTGTCTGCCCTTGTTCTGCCTGCCGCTGTTGCTGTGCTGCTCCCCGCAATACCCTCACCAGCTGTGGTAGAGATTCTAGAAGTTTGTAGCTAATAATAGCACCTGCATCGTCTGCTGATGTGAGGGGCACCGCTGATGCTGATGCTGCACCTCCATTTCCACCTTGATGCGCTTGGTTATGGGCTTGCTGCTGCTGCTGCTGCTGCTCCACCTGAGCTTTCAGCTGTGCTGCTATCCCAGCAGCTTGCTGTACCACTGACTGAGGTAGACCAGCCATCTGCAAGGCGGATAAGACAGAAGCGTGTAAGTGAGATGCTTGACTCAGATGTGCTGGCTTGGAAACGGGAGAGCAGCTGTCAAAAGCATTCACAAGGGTCTGCATGTGCTGCATAGGTGGTCTAAGCCCTGCGCCAATCACCACAGACAAACACTGTGAGATAGACTGGTTCTTCTAATCCCAATGACTGTGGGATAAGAATATATACAGCAACATATTTGACATACAAAGTGGTGATGGTGGTTCAGCACTGGTCAACACACCTGAGCTACATTGAGTCCAAAGCTTGCATCTGCAGCACCCAAGGTCAGCTTGTACAAGAAGGTGATCAGAGGTATGCTGGCAGCAGCACCAGCCGCAGCATCAGGAGAGCCAGCAGCAGTGCTGCTAACTACCTCCTCAGCAGCAGTGTCAGGTGGCCCCTGTCTTATATAAGACATGTGGTACACGGCTATATGTCCAGCAGCACAAGCACCAGTACCCTCCTTGCTTCCTGCCTTCAGCTCACTGCTGCTGCTGCCACTGCTGTGATCTGCCAGTGCTGCTACCTCAGGGTAGTGTGTGACAAAGAGTGTGAGGCACTGTTTGACTGTGACCAGGTGCTGAAGTGTTGCTGTGGCAATGGCCACGCCGTCATGTGTGGCTGTGCCTCGCCCCAGCTCATCTATGATCACCAGCGACCTGCAAGCCCCACACTCACAACACTCTCAGGCCCACGATCCCGGATGTGGTGGCACCACACACTGTGAGGAGTGGGGATAACAAGAAGTGAAGATGCATGATGGACCTGCTGGGTGATCTCACTCAGCAAATGACCTGCACAAACTCGTGCATCATGCATCAAAGCAGTACCTGGACCACCACCACCACCAACGGGACCCCCCGCCCCAGAAGTGTCTTCATCACCTGTTTGTTGCTGCTTGCAGTATGTGTGAAGCGTCTTCCAGCTCCTCAGCGAATGTGCTCCTGCCCAGCATGAGGCTGTCACTGGCACCCATCCTGCTGAACACGCCGTCGAACACTGACAGCTGGCAGGCAGCAGCAGGCACCCAGCTGCCCAGCTGAGCCATGATCACAGTCACAGCAGCCTGACGGATCAGAACACTCTTGCCACCCATGTTGGGACTGCAGCAGCAGGAGCAGCAAAGTTGGTGGCAGCAGCAGCAGCAAGTATGGCAGTGCAGCAGTCGTGACTAGGCTCTCCAGAAACCCAGCAGTCACTCACAAAGCACGGAGTCATTCCTCATGATATAGCAGTGTAACATTGCCAGCAGTAGCAAGGGCCGGGGTACTGTTACACTGCAATGACTCACCCTGTTATCACAGCAGCCCTGACTCCATCCCACTCCAGCTCCAGGCTGTTGCCAACTGCTGCTCCATCAAGTGCAAGGTCAAGCATGGGGTGTTTTCCATCTGTTATAACAATCTGCTGTGGCTGGTCATCTTCCAGGAAGTCAGGTCTGCAGTATCCGGGTGATGAGGCGACCTCGGCCAGGGCCTGCAGGGCATCAAGCTCAGCCAGCGCCGACACAGCCTCCCTGCAGCACACAGCAGCAGCAGCAGCAGCACGGATGGCAGATACACTGTACAGTCACAGTACTGACTGGAGCACGCTGCTTGCCCCAGTGCCGCTCAACAGCACTAAACAATAATACACATGTTTAATTATGTTGAAGCTGGATATTGGTATATTGGTCCAATGTGTGCAAATCGGTATACCATCTGCCAATGTATCTCTGCCCACCTGAATACTGCGTAGTGCTGTTGTGTGAACTCCTTGAGCAGTGCCTGCCATGTTGCAGCACACATTGCCTGCTGCTGCTCTTGAGCTCGTGCTAGTGCTGCTGTGCCGGACTTCACCTCAGGGGAATGGAACCGGTTCACCTTCTTTGTGCCACACACCTGAACAGGTTGGCGCGTGGTGTTGAGCGGCAGCAGCAGCAGCGCACAAGAAGCTCATGAGTGCCAATATCACCTGGTAGCAACATGGTAGGTATTGTTTGGACGAGCATCACCATAGAGAAGGCTGTACACTCCTTTTGCCGAAGGGGCCGCCAGTGCGAGGTGTGTGCGGTGTGTAGCAGTGTTTTGTCACATGATGTGGTGAGTCAGCTGCTGCTGCACACCTTTTGCCATCCTTGTGGGACTTCTGCTCTTGTTGCTGGCAGCTCAACCATCCAGTTCCCCTGATTCTGAACAGACACATAACTCAGGCTTGACACACCAGCAGCAGCAGCAAGCTGTGGCAGCAGGCCCTGAAGGTGGGACTCAGCTGATGACACAGCAGCAGCACACTCAAACACCTGCAACAGCAGCAGCAGCAGCAGCAGTGCAGTGGCGGCAGAAACTCATGCATGTATGAGTAGCCAGAACAGATGCAAAGGTAGTCATGTCCTTGAGGCCTTTGTACTAGTCAAACATCACAGCACCAGCCAGACCTGTGTGTACAGACAAGATCTGTTGCAGGGCGCACATCCATCCCCCCACCCCACACCACATACCTCGGGAAACTTCTCCTTGCTCTTAAACAGTGCCAAGTAATCATTCTTGGCAGCAGCCGTCACATCCAGCCACCCCAGAACCTCTGTTGCTGCTGCCACAGCACCGCTGCCAGCAGCAGTGGACAGGAGCGACACCAGCAGGCGACTGGGCACGGCAGCAGCGAGGGCTTTGAGATTTAGCTGCTGGGTGTCGGGGTTCACAGGAAGCTTCAGGGACTTGGGAAGCTGCAGGGGAGTGGACGGGAAGTGGCAGCAGCAGCAGCAGCAGCAATTATTCAAATTTCAATCACAGCTTGTGGCCAAGTCACGAAACTTACAGCCATGCACAACAACGGGTTACCCTTGATCCTGTGCTTTGTCCTTCACTAACACTGTCACATCAGAACAAGATCACATGGCACATCACATGGCACATCACATCAGACACCGCACTCCAGATTCCCCAGCATGATGCTGCTGCTGCTGCCATTGCTGGTGTTCTCCCCCTGACCTGTGCCAGTGTGTTCCAGAGTGCCACTGCCTCAGCCGGAGCAGCAGTGCCAGCAGCCAGCCGGGACAGGCACCGCTCCACATCAACACGCTGACCACGCAACCAGCAGCGAAGAACAACAAGAAGAGGCGGACTGCTGCTGCTGCTGCCGCTGCCGCTATCCTGGGAAGCCTCCAGCAGCGCCTGAAGGGCAAGTACACACACACACACACACACACACACACACACACACACACACACACACACACACACACACACACACACACACACACACACAAACCTTGAGTCACAAGTCGGGCACCACCTGCTGCAGTACGCCACAACAACATGCAAAGTCTGTCTGTTGGGTGTTTGCAACAGGAGCAGCAGGGCCCGGGAATGGCAGCAGTTGATGAGAGCACGTAGCAGCAGTGCAAACAGCCTGAGTGTGCTCAGGATCATCAGCTCACACACACCTGCACCGCCTCCTGTCTATCCAAGATGAGGCTCCTGTCAGCCAGAGGTGCTGCCAGCCATCGCCGCAGCAACCGGCCACCAGCAGCAGTGGAGCAGCGATCCAACAGGTGCAGCAGAGAACCTTGGACACTGCTGCTGCTGCTGGCGGGACCATCAACACCTGTGACAGCAAAGGCATTATGTCATGGTACCATGCTGGAAGTGTACTTGCAGTAATGCTGCTGGAAGGCCCATCAGATTGGGTTTGGTAGACTCATACTGCCAGCAGGGGGGGGAGGAACATGTGTACTACACACAAAGATCTGGTTCACACTGTGGCTAAATCAGTGATACATGACATTGGGAGATTACTAGACTGGTCATGCCTGCCAGGTCAGCAGTCTGACAGCAGTGCTGTGTTCCTCTGGCCCCATGTAACATAAATTCAGCCCACCTGTTGACAATATCTGCAGCTGTCTCAGTGCATTGCCATCCAGCTGCATGTGCCGCCCCACACCCAGGGCCCTGAAGCCCGACGTGCACTGCAGGACACTCGTCAAACCAAACGCACGCAGGTACTGGAACGCACCTAACAATGCAACGAGAACGATCTGTGGCATTGACAATATGAACTGCAGGTCGCCATTGCTGCCAGCAGCAGCAGCAGCCACAGCAGCAGATGTGTTGACAATATCTGCATCAGCCCTGTGACTGCAACTGCTGCTGCCACCATAGAACGCCTGCAACTGTGTCAGAGTAGCCGCGTTCAGATAAGTCTCTTTCTCACTGCTGCTGCTGCTACCTGGCTGCTGCTGCTGAATCCTCTCCAGCCTGCACTTCCTGCTTGATCCTGCCAGGTAACTGCTCAGCAGCCTGTGGGTGGCAGCAGATATCGGCTCTACTACCACAATGTCAGCAGGTGAGAAAGACAACAACACTGCTTCCAGCGGAATCGTGTTGCCATTGCCGCTGCCACTGCTGCCCCCATGGCTGTTGTTGCTGCTGCTGCACAAGCCGTATGCAATGTCCCCACTTCCAACATCCACCGCCAGGACCCCCAGCACACCATTGCTGCTGTTGCTGCCTGGCTCAACCTGGTCGTCTTCGTCACCGCCGCTGCTCTGCTGCTGCTGTTGTTCTGCTATGACAAGCAAGTAGTTTGCTGCTGCAGGTGCTGCTGCCGCCGGCCCCAGCAGTATCTCCAGCTCCTGGCTTGCTTCCATTGCTGAAGCCTCACCTACAAACACGTGACACACACACATCAGCACTCACAGCCACACCACAGCGCGTGATGACATGGCCATCAACACCTCCATACAGCAGCCACTGCTGCCGCGTAACACAACAGCCTCATACAACACATGCACACAACCCCCCTTACCCCCCTACAGGCCCACCCCTCCCCCCTTTGATCAAGGCACATGACCGTCAGATCTTGTTGTACACCCCACCCCCCACACACACACGGCGCCCATGCCTCCTGCCACCTCCCCCGCCCCTCACCAAGTTTGTCCGCCTTTTCCCCGGCATCAAGTGTTGCTGCTGTGAAGAGCCCCGTGAGCTGCCTAGTGAAAGGTGCTGAGCGGTTGTCACTGACAGCCTTCAGAGCAGCAGACTCAACCTGGCGGACAACACCAACCTGCACCAGTTACATGCACACCACCAGCAGCAGCAGCAGCAGGTGACATACGCCGTAAGACGTGATATATGCTGGTGATAGCACCAAGCTGCAGCCACTCAAAGAAAGAGGCGCCATGCACTGCTGCAGCTTGCACTGGTGGTGGTGCCCCTGCTCACCTTGTGGCCTGCCGCCACCAGTCTCCTGACATGAATGGGCAGGCGCTGCACCGGGAATGACGCTGTGAGGAAGTTGTGGTCGGGGTAGCAGTACAGGCCAAGCTCAGCAGCAGCAGTCTGAGCATCAGACCCAAAGAACCTGAACTTGTACCCAACCTCAACGACAAGCAGCACCTGGACAGGGTGCGGAGGTAAAACACAGCAGACACGATGGATGTCAACAGGCAAATGTTGGAAGTAACAGTGAAAGTAACAGCGCGTCAGTATGGTGCGCACAGCAGGCGCACGCAAGGCACAGTTGCAGACGCCTGCCACTGCACGCTCTCTCAACTAAAGTGAGATATTCTGGCTTGCAAAATGATGTGCTACAGCTGCTGCTGTGATTCAAATAGCAGCGGTCACTCACTCCTGGGTTTTCTTGTTGAAGTTTCACAATCTGCTTCTCTAGGGGTGTGTAGTTGGGCTGTTGCTGTCGCCTGCTGACGCTGGCCCCAGCAGTTAAGACATCAACACCTGCTGCTGCACAGGTGGGCCCTGGACCTGGCTCAGCTAAGCTCCTGGCATCAGACGAGCCGACGAGCTTGTGCTGAGCTTTATTATGGCGTGCTTTGTTCCGCGTGCTTGGTATGTAGGCTAATGGAACTGCTGCAGGTGCCACCCCTGCTGCTTTGGGCCCCGCCCCAGCATGGCCATGTGCATGATCGTCTTTAGAGTCATCTACGACTATAACGTCAAGGTTTTTATTGGTTTTTTGGCGCTTAGTCTGAGGTCCGAGAGGAGTATGCTCTGCTGTATGCTGCAGTGGGGCACATGGTGCTGCTGGCCGTTCTGACGATGTTTTGGTCACTTTGGGGCCCCGAGATGCAAAAAAGGACGATATCGTACGTTGTTTGTCACCATTCCCAACTTTTCGCTTCATCATGCAGCACCAGACCAGCGGTGACCTGATGCTTGCTTTTCATGTAACATGTGCACAGCATCTTACAAGCTCGTAGATCTCATGTGCGCCATGCTGTCGATGGTGCAGACCTGCTTCAAGCTAGAAAGTAACTGCAGGGCGTCACGTTTGAATCGTGGCGAACCACTCAGACCTGTGGATCGCAAAACGTGTAAGAAGCCCTGCATATCAACTGTTATGTATCACTCTTACCATAATTGTAATCACGGCAGTCAGTATCTGATGTAGCTTGTAATTCAACTGTACCAGCTGCTTGTCATCAGTAATCTGTACAATGCATGATGCGGTCATCGTGGCATTCCATTGCAACGGAATATGAACCAACTGCTATGCTCGATGTCTGCAGTTGGCGTGCGCTGCATGAACACGTGACGCGCCTGGCTTCAAGGCATGCCGGGTGAGCATGGACGCGACATTTACAAGCGCTGCATGTGTATGGGTAACCCCACATAACTTACAGAAGTGTGTAACGTTACAGTTACACAAACATGTGTACGAAAAGGCGTATCGTGTAGTTGGCCCTAGTTGGCAATCATGTAGCTGTCACTCTGGGACTCAGTCCATCAGTAGCTTGCAATACAGTTATGAGACATGTACCATGGCCATTATATATAGCGCTTTGTTGGTTTCTTTCCGCTTGTACCCTGCGGCTGGCAGCAATTCTGCGATTGCCGTATTTCTATGCGCATGCTGATTTGATCACTCGCTTGATATGACATGTTGTTCTTGCTTGCATCACACTGTGGCCTAAACAGCTGCTTTGCCTGCGGACATAGCCCCAGTCCTTTGTAAGCAGATGTATAGCGAGGACAAAGTTTAGTAGTCCCTCACTGTGATAGCCAGTACATAGATTCTGTACTCATGTCCTCCGCAATCTTTTGTGGGCAAGTACAAGGCTGCAATGCGTGTCCTCGTCGACAGCATGGCCCTAGGCAGCACCAAGCCACAGCTAGCACCCAAACTCTCTCCCGTAGGCGCCCTACTTTTATCAAGACAGGTAAGTGGTTTTATCGCTCATCAATCTCGTCACTGGTCAATATGATCTCAGCTCATGTGTCCCTGACCATACTCAACTGAACGTGCTGGCCACAAACAGTGTGGTAGCAGGCCCAGAAAGTGTCTCTTGGCACATGCCTTGATATATACCTTTTCTTCCACATGCAGGATTCCGATGGCACGAGGCCTGCAGCGAGCGTTTGTTACTCAACAATGCAAACAGCGATAGGATCACCAGTTACAATGTAGGTCCAGATGCAGGAGCAGCAGCTGATGCTACTGATGCAGCTGTACCAGCACAAACGACAAGTGATCAACAACAGCCGGAGCAGGCCAACGGGTATGAGGTGCAGGATGCAGCGGCAGCAATTGGTGACTCTGAAGTACTGGCTGTCCTGCAAGGCAACGGTGCCAGCGTTTCACCCTCAGTCACAGTGCCTGATCAAGAGAGCAGCATCACACAGCAGCCGAGGCGAAAGATCAGCCGTGAAGAAGTGCCACGGTTGCTAATGGGCCGCGAGCTGCAGAGGTATGTTATGGTTTAGTAGCTGAGTGTCCTTGTCTTGTTGATTATGTCAGCTCCCGTGGAATGCAGAGTCAGCTGTGGTATATAACCGTCACTGACTGTTGTGTCGACATGGTGGCAGGGCACAAACCCGCTCAAGTGATGTCATGAGCAGATAAGGGTCTTAAAGTTACAGGGATCAAGAAGCTGGCCTGATGCAGCTGATCAGAGCAGGAGGTTCGCTTGCTGTCACGTGGCAGCTGACTGATGCTCTGTCTGGCAGAGTTGAAGCCACTGACCATCTGCTGGTATGACACTGCTAAAGGTTGGCAAATCTGATTTGTTTGTTGCCAGGGTGTGGACTCTGGCGGTGCCGCTGATGATCAACAACATTGCCGGGTATGCGCTGTCAATCATCGGTGCTGTGTTCATTGGCAGGCTGGGAGCGCTGCCTCTGTCGGCTTCTGTACTAGCAACCAGCGTTTACAACTGCACAGGTGAGGGCATGAGGGCATCAGGCCATGAGAGCGTCAGGAACGTCTGCATCCGCTGTTGAACTTGCCTGCGCATGGTGAGGTGCAGGTGCATTGATGAGGTGGGCAAAAGTCTTAGTATTTGGTCCTGCTGTCTTGGTCAACTTATGCAGTGCAAAGTGTCTGATAAAAAGCATGCAGGGGCCCACATCCGGTTGGTCTGGATGACCTGGAAAGCCTTGCCCTTTCTTCTGGGTGTGCATTGCTGTAGTTATCAGCAACTTTGAGATGCAGATGGCTGTTTGCAGGCTCAGACCAGGTATATCCGCCGACACTTCTGCTGTTGCTGGTGCTGCTGCTGCTTTTGCTGCAGGCCTGTCATTGGCCTATGGCTTGAGTGCTGGTATGGAGACCCTCTGTGGCCAAGCCTATGGTGCTGGTGCATACAAACGCGTTGGAGTGATTCTGCAGCGCGCACTGCTCGTGTGTTGGTCGGTCTGTGCAGTGGTTGCGGTCCTGTGGTCCCAATCACACCGCGTGCTGTTGCAGCTGGGTCAGCAGCCATACATTGCAGAGTTGGCCAGCCGGTATCTCATCTTCTGCATCCCATGTCTGTTCTTCACGGTGGCCATAGAATGCATCAGGAAGTACCTGCAGAGTCAACGTGCAGTCAAACCTGCCATGGCGGTCGCTGCAGTCACGCTGGGCGTATCCCCACTCTTCTTCTGGCTGCTGGTGGACAAACTGGCAATGGGTTTGGATGGTGCTGCTCTGGCATTTGTAACGTGCCAAGCGACAACATTGGCTGGTCTGTTGGGGTATGTGTTGTACCGAGCATACCAGTTGCAGGGCAAAAAGGAGCAGACCTGGGGTGGTTGGTCGCCGGAGGCCCTCAAGGACTGGCCAGAGTACTGGTACGATACAGCAGCCCTGCTGCACGACAACAACAAAGTTTTGCAAACTTACGGAGATATCTCGTGCACATATCTCATGCATGCAGTACTAGACATGTCCACATGGACACTGGCCTGTCGCAGCAGCATCTCTGGCCCGGTTGAGGTCCCTATTTTCACGGTGTTGCGGTCATCTGCCACCTGGTTGTTAAGACTGCTACCTGTGCCTCTGCTGGTGCAGCTCATATGGCCTCCCTGCTGCTGCCATGATAGCCCTGGAGTGGTGGGCGTACGAGGTGGTCATACTGATGGCGGGTGAGGGATGGGACCAATAGTGGCTGCCGCAGCAGCACAGCACCAGGTGTTAGGGGCTAGTGAAGGCATTTGGACTGTCAACTGTCAATGGTGGCCTTAACACACGCAGTACAACGCAGGTTTCCTCCTGCAAGTACCTTCAATAGGGCATTCTGGGATGCATGTGATGTCACGGCTGCACCCATAAGTGGTAGTCACATCACAAATCCTGCAGAAGAAAGGTTGCTCCATCTTCTTGTTGTTCTTGTGCTTGTTCTTCTTTCCTCCTCCTCCTTCTTCAACTTCTTCTCCTTCATCTGATGCTGCTGCCTCCTCCTGGTGTCAGGTTTGCTGCCCAATGCTGAAGTGGCGCTGTCAACAATGGGGATCATGCTCAACATCAACGCATGGGTGTAAGTGACTCTGAGCTGTCGACTCAACAGCAGCAACCAGCAACATTTCATGGTATTTCCACAGTAGCAGTCACCATGTTGTGCTGGATGTCCTCCAAACAGGCAGGCCTTGTCTGGGAATGCTTGATGCGATACCTTACCACTGCCACCTGCTGCAGATGACACACTGGTGAAAATGTTCTTGAGCTCATTGAGCTTACATGCAGTAGGCCATAGGGTACCAGTAGTAGGAATGACTATTAGACAGTCAGCACCTGCTGACAGTTACATGAGGATCCAGGGCCAGCACAGAGTGAGTGCCTGCTCATGCCCCTGCAGGTACATGTTGCCAATGGGCCTGGGTGCTGCTGTCAACACCAGCATATCAAATGCAATGGGGGCAGGTGAGCCGGCCAGCATGACCAGCTGGATGATTATGACATTGCATGGAGCCTGACAGTTCAAATGCAACATGCTTCCATGAACACGACTGAAGGCGTCACATGGGTGTGGTGTTTTGATTGAGTAAAGAAGGCCACACCAGACAATCTGCCGCATAGCGCTTTGCAGGCGTGCAAATTACCTTGAGTGACTAAGTGTCAGCGTGCTTTATCGTTGCAGGTCATGCAGCTACAGCCAGGCGTGCATTCTTAACAGGAATTGGTTCTGGAGCTGTACTGCAAGCGTGTCTGTGTGTTGCTCTGCTGTTGGGTGGTGAGAGCCTTGTGCGAGTGTTCACCACTGACCCTGCGGTCATCTCCTGTTGCGGATCAGTGCTGCCGCTGCTGGTGCTGCTGGTATTCTTTGGTGAGTAAAACACAGGTTTCTTCAGAAGGTACAACTGGTACAGCACCCATGCGTAGTGGTTGCGCTATTTTCATGCCTATTGTCCCTTATGGCAAGCAGACAACTTGCAGGAGGAAAGCCTGGCACCGACACAAGCATGGTCATGCGCCTAGTGTTGTGGCCTGGACAAGGTGTTGCTGACTTGGATGTGGCAGCACATGACCAGCAAACTCACTGTGCATGTGGCTGCTGTTGCAGATGGTCTCAATGGAGTGGTGGCAGGAGTCCTGAGAGGTAGCGGCAGACAGATGCTGGGTGCCTTGATTAACGGCCTGGGCTACTGGGTGTTAGGGATTCCACTAGCAGCTCACCTGGCTTTTAAAGGTGGTATGGGGGTTCATGGCTTCTGGGTGGGAGTGACAGCAGGTGCCTGTCTCCAGGCAGTAGTGCTGCTTGCTATACTGTTCAGATGGGATTGGCAGAAGGAAGTTGCACGGGTCCAGCAGCTGCTGAGAGATGCAGCAACAGCTGGCAAGCTAATGCCAAGTCATGGCCACTGATTCTCCACTCGCCCAGTGGCTTTTTGTGCCCTGCCAGGTCACACTGTGGCCCACAGGTCGGACACCTGATCTGCTTTTGTTCTGTATGTTCTTGTTCTGGGTGTGGGAGTCAGGGTTACAAGCCATAATGCCAGTGCACTGTTGTGCTTGTCCCCTGATCTTCTTCAAACGTTGCCTGCCAGACACGGTGTATGCACATGTGTATACTGTGCTTGTACATGTTGCCTTGTGACGAGCTGGTTCTGTAGATTTCCTTATATGTCCTAATCCTCCTGACGTGCATTGAGCTTTTCATGCTGTACATATTCATTTGTATTGGGCCGCAAGGTTCCTGAGACTGTATCACAAGCTGAAGTAGCACCCTCGGATGGCCCGCTCCGGGCGAAACGGCCGCTTTCTGTAACCGTCTCCTGGAAGTGTGATACCAGTGACTGCAGATGATAGACTGCAATAAAAAACTGTGAAGGGGGGACTGTCCACTACAATGCTATGGTTTGCTGAAGATCCCAAGTTCGCGCTATTTGCGTAAACTGTCGGCAGACAATGCACAACGGGGTCGACAGAGACCGAGGCATTCCGAAACATTGTCCGCAGTAACAATTCAGAGCAAGAACACTGTAGAGATGGGAGAAGTGAAAGACGTCTTGCCTAATCAAACGCTGATGGAACAAACACTGCTTGCCTATTTGGCTGTTCAACTGATATCAGCTATGATCGATCATGGTCTTTGACAGCCCAGCTGTACGGTACAACTACGCTACGCATAATGCACTGCTTTTCCTGCGGACAGTGATGATCCCTCCCTTGCAACTCGGGTCACTGATTTGCAGCAGCTCTGCAAACTGGCAAGATTACGCTGCTGGTGAAACTGCTGGTGCCACCTGCGGTGCTGGGGCCCCCTGCTGCACTACCACCACAGCATCTGCTTGCTCTCCTGCTTGCTGTTGCTCTTGAGGCAGATGCACTTGGCCTACCAGCTGCCTGCTGGCTGATAACTGCTTCTTCATCAGATACCTTGGTTCTTGGCCCAGCAGCATGATGATAGGCCAATCCTTCTGGTGCACCAGGAACCCTGCCTTCTTGTAGAGGCCACCAGCACTGTCACTGTCCTTCAGCCGCAGATGCAGGTACACATCCGTCTCGCCTGCAGGTAGAGCAAGGTGCAGCAGAAATGCGTCAAAGCAGTTGCACTGGCCAGGTAGTGCAAGTATAGCTGCAGAATGCAAGCCTAGACAATGACAAGCAAGGCAATTCAATCATATACTCGCACATGCACTTCATCAGATACCATCAAGATACTAAAAACCATCAATGCATTCAAACATGGTATCATCTACTTGCCTGCAAGGCAGCAGAGGTCCTCTACTGCTGTTATGAGGTGGCCAGCAACGCCACGCCGTCTCCATTCACTGCCCACAGCCATATTGCACAAGTACGCACACTTCTGCAGGATGAAATCAGGGAGCAGGACAATCAATGATCGCAAGGATTACCAAGCTCATGATCTTTGGCGCTTGTTGTACATGCAGTTGCCTGTGGTGGTGGGAAGGGCAGAGACACCGAGCACATGCACACACTGTCGTAGTAGGCCACTACAGGCAAAATTTGTGTACTGAATCTCATGTGACCAAGACTGCGTGCACTACAGCATGTGCAGGTAGGTGTGCTGGCAATGTGGCCCTCTCACATGCAAGTCCTAGGTGTCAGACACCTCACACACAATCCTGTGGCTACCAGACACCTGGTTCAAATCACACTGCTCAACAACTCGGTATCTCCACCCGCTGGCAGATGCTGCTGCTGGCACAGCTCTCACCTTTGGAGGGTTGAGTGTGAGATATGATGACC
The DNA here is from genome assembly GCA_018290735.1 of Coelastrella sp. MACC-549. Classification (NCBI taxonomy): domain Eukaryota; kingdom Viridiplantae; phylum Chlorophyta; class Chlorophyceae; order Sphaeropleales; family Scenedesmaceae; genus Coelastrella; species Coelastrella sp. MACC-549. Next base: position 269,516 of record JABEVS010000020.1, on the reverse strand, counting down.
GGGTGAACTCCCTAAAACTCACTTCAGTCACTCCCACCAGTTGTTCTACTGTTCTCATGCGCTGCTGCTGCTGCTGATGGTGATGATGTTGGAGACCCAGGCTAGCAGTTACCTGCTGCAGAGCTGTTCGTACGATGTCACCCAATCCATCTTGACTGCTGCTGCTACTGATGGTATTGCTGGCAACTGCACCAGAGCTGTGGCTACTGTTGCTGGTACCTGCCTGCTGCTGCTGCTGCTGCTGCTGCTGTGCGTCACTGCAAAGTGGTAGGCTGCTATGTGCTGGGCTGTGTAAATTTGTGGGAACCCCGCGGCTGCTGCTGCTGCCCTTGCTGTTACTGCTGTTGCTACCTGCAGCATCATCACCCCTGACCCTTGCGTCTTGCCCGGCTGCTGGCTCATGCAGCTCTTCCAGCATCAGTGCGTCTGCTGTGTCAACAGGCACCTGGGTGCGCAGTACTGCTGTGAGGATCACTGCTGCTGGTGGCATCTTGAAGTGCTGCTCCAAGTAGGTGTGGATGTTGCGACGCACATACTTCCTGCATTCATGTCAGCCACAGCAACATGACAGGCAGTGGAGACCTGGCGAGGCGTATGAGCATCATGAAGGCAGACTGCATAAGACATTGTGAGTGGCATGGTGAGGTGTTGTCACTGCATGGTGATGAGAGAGGACCTGCAGCCAGATGACAGGGGTAGGAACCTCAAAAATACACACCAAGGCTGCTGCTTTGCTCATCGGTCATCGACATGACGTACCTGTACGGCTGTATTCCCTTGGTGTCCACGAATGTATCTGTCAGCAGATCTGCTGTTCTAGGCAGCAACTCACTGCGCAGCACACTCACTACCAGACACCCATCAGCCGTGTCAACCTGTGTATACAGCACAGAGAATTGCTTGTGCCAGTCCATACATCGTTCATCAAGCCGGGCCTGATCTCAGGCAGTGCAGTAGCTTGCACGATGAGCTGTTTGTTATGCTCTGATTGTCAGAATGCCAAGGTGGTGGCTGTGTGACAATACGGTACAAACTGTTGCTGTCTGTTGCCTCTGCTGCTGCTTTACTCACCTCATAGCGGTAATTCATTACTTGTTTCAGCAACACCGGGTCTTGGTCTTTTGCCTGTCACGTAGATGTAGACACATCACAAGGCAGCAATCACCTGACTGAGTTGACAGAGACATCACATGACACCACTGGCAGTACCAATCACATGCAAACGTTGCTGTTGCAATACCGGTTCCCTCGGCAGTATATTTCAACTCCCTAATGAGAGTTCAAATAGAAAGAGGCACACGCTGAAGAAGTGGCACTCACATCCTTTGATGCTGCCACTGCAGTACCAGGTCGCCTTGTGTTGTAACGAAGGCCGTGAAGGTGTCGCCGGAACTGTGGAGCCTCAACGCAACTGTAAGCCCGGTTTCTTGTTGAATGGTGCTGCATACGCGAGCTTTCCGGGGGCCTGAGCTGCATTGACGTAGTTATCGGTGGTCGGTGGGAGTGTTGGTGTTTGCCTTCACTTTGGTCACTGAAAGCAGTATAGCTGCTGCGGTGTCTTGTGGCCCTCATACGTAGCATACTCATGCGTCAATGGGTGCCAGTCGCGGTGCGAACGATCAAGGCCTGATCATCTGACAAGTGACTGTTCAAAGCCCCAGTCCAAACTTGAATGATGGCATGAAAAAAATGCCAATGCTTATTCACAAGTATGCAGCATCTTTTTGCACCATGTAAGGCTCGCAACGGCCGCTGCATGCCTTAAATCTGCCTGGAAAGGAGGTCCACATCTTTTTCTGTCGTTAAAAAGCTTAACAAGAGAACATTTCTTACCGATATGGCTTTGACACCAATCACCACCAGCTTATGGGGCATGGAATACTCAGTTCACTGTAGGTTCCTGCGATGGCGTAGGTGCCTCAGCTACATTCCATCTGCAGGCATCATGACATACGCTTCACGCACATTTGACTCAAATATCACCATGTAGAGACTCTTGCCTGTGGCCTTATGCCTCACAATTGTTGTCCTGCATGTGGTGTTGCAGCATTGCCAGCTTCAATGGTTAGAGAGGTCCAGAGTGTGTTCCCCGACGTCAACCTGTCAAATATGTTGGTAGTGCCAACATGTCAGCAAGCCGACTATGACCTTGTTAGAACAGGCGAGAAGATTGACTTGGAGAAGGATCGGCTGCTGGAGAGGGTGAGTGCCACAAACAGCACATGTGCTGCGATTTGGTTTTAGCAACTGGAAAGCGCATGAGGTATGCCTGACGCGTTAATATACCAATACCAATACAATTGGGGGACTCCAACCCCTCCCGTCAGAGGCAGTGCGACACGGCAGCTCAATGCCCTCAGCACAAACACAGGCCTCCCAACCAACAAGCATTAATAGCACGCATTGCATATGTTACCTGACATCAGTGCCGTGTGACGCTTATGTTTTTGCAGTTCATGGCCTGGTCTCAGTGTGTGTGCAGCAAGCTGCAGGAGCAAGGTCACTGGTGTGATTACATCGATCCATGCTCAGGCCTCCCAGTAAGCAACAATGCCAGCAGCAGTGCAAAGCAGCAGATAGCAAGGTGTTGACCACTGTGTAACATGTCGTGGCGGCGCAATTGCTGTTGTTGCTTTGGAAAGGGTGATGAGGCCATTATGATGCAAAAGACAGGTCCAGTGGGGATGGGCCCAGCAAGGACCTGTCCTGCGGTACAGTAGCAGCTGTGATGAACATGGCTAGCCTAAGGTCAACAAGCAATGGGGATCAGCAGATACACTGTTGCTGACAAGCGCAACAGCGGGGTGCATGGTGACAGTATAAGTCAAGATTCGTGCTATGCCATGCTTTCAATCTGCTGAGCCTTGTACACCATTCCTCTATTTTGCATATTACTATGGTTGCAGATGGTGCAACAAGGCACAAACAATGTGTATCCTGAAGTGGAGGGCTTGTCAGTGCTGTTGGGATTTAAGACGCAAAATGCAGGCTGCTGCAAGGTGTGTACATCTAACAGTGATCAACATGCATCCCAAGCACAACAGTAGCTTGCTGAAGGGGGCTCACAGTCACTGTTGCAGAAGTGCGATGTGCTAGCTGCAGTCCTGTTGATTTGCCGCCTCATGTTGATTGGTGCGCCCTGCAGCAGAGTGCATTCCATGCTCGACTCAAGCAGCTGATAGGCCGCCTGAAACATAAGATTCCATCTTGCTGCAGATTGTGTTGCATCCTCGATGGGGCAGTGCTGTGTACCCAGCAACATTGTTCACCAAGGCCCCACTGCAGGAGCTGCTAGCAGCTGTGAAGGAAGCTGAGGTGGAGCTGCAGGGAACAGGACTGTCACAGCCCTGACGCGCACCTTAGGGAGAGACCCAGACAACTACAGCCCCATCCAGCTGGACCTGATGGTAGCTTAATAAGATTGGAACATGAGGTTGGCTGCCTCTTGGTCTAGCACCTGGACAGCAGTGCAGTGAAAGGAGGCAATCCAAAGCTTGAATTGCTATCAAGGTTCCACAATTGAAGATTTCTGTTGTATTTCTGTTCTGATGGGATAGTTCTGCCAACACAAGTGTGGTTGCTTTGAGGTGTATAAGTCAGGAATCGCAAGCAGTGGTTCAGGATACGCAGGAGAGAATTCGTGTGCCTTCTCCAGAAGCATACTCAGGTGTGTATTGTTTGGACTTGAACATGGAGTGAGCACACTGTTGTCTGCTGCTGCATTGGCACAATAACCGCCTTGTACTTCATTGACGAGGATGTGTTTGGATGTCTTGTATAACAGCTGTGTGCAGCAGCACGAGGACAGTCAGGGACGTGTAGATAGACCATGAGTGGTGTCAGTGATTTGCAAAAATGGCAGCGGCATCATTGCAGTTGATCCAAATACTGCACTTGCACAGTAGGTTGTCGTACAGATGGGGCAGATGGTGCCATGCTGAAGCGTGGACACCATTGTCTGTCACGGTGACAAGAGCATGGCATTTTTTGCCTACCTCAGCTCATGCAGCACCATAAGAGTTGTTCAGATGTATGGCGTTGGTTTGCTTGTGGCTGTATGTTGTCCTCTCCCAGCAGGACTAGGTGCTGGCAGCTTAACAATCCAACATATTGAGCATAGTTCAGGCCTCTTGGCGGAGGTCCGCTACTGGGCATGTCGCGGATCAGCCCTGGTGGCATCAAACTCATTCAGTTGCTCATCGCTGTATGTCAATTATGGGGTACAACAGCATTCTGTCCAAACCCATGCGGTAGCAGATCTGCCTTCAGAGGTGTCTTCAAGTGCTACAATGCATAAGCTGGTGGTTTTCTCCACCTGGGTATAGCAAGTGTCCTGCTGGGGATCATGGCTGGACCAACGGCTTCAAGTGTGGGAAAACTTGTTGAAGTTTACAAGCACATGCTGGTTGACATCACCAATGAGCCGAGCAGGCAGCTTGTCATCAACATGCATGTCTGCCAAAGCGCACAGGGCAGCCCAACCAAGCACTCCGTCTTTGAGCCTGCACAACAGCAGCAGAACATTTGTGAAGACGATTGCAGACGCCTGGGCTTCTGTACTGTTACCACACATCAAGCAATACTTGGTGTGGGGCGTCGGTGACAGCTAAATGCATCATATGCCAGCCAGGACAGCCAGGCAGGCACACAGCGTGGCGCCCCCAATGCATGTCAGTGCATTTGCCATTGCAATTCAACTTGCTGCATGGCTAATTTTTTTTCACATGTTGCATGAGCTGGACCTCTTTCAAAATAGTGAATCCGGTCACTTCCATTGCAAGTGGCACCTGTGACATTCAAGTTGTCAATGTACTCATATGTCCTGGTGTACCAGAGCTTCTGGTGCACCTCCTGACTTGATGGTTAAATCGGAGCAGGGTTGCAAGCTGGTCAGAGGGGTGAGCTCCTTCATTCTGTCCTATGAGACAAAATGTGCGTAACTATGGTGCTCAGTCAGGCTTACTCACATTTTTACAGAGTGGTTGGGTATTCACTTACAGTCAGTGCTGACAGGTGAAATGAGAGTTCTGCAATGCGTACATTGGTCAGTGTGCAAAGTATTGCGTCTATGCAATATTGATTTGAGCTGGCACATGCATGAATTGAAATATTGTGCAGTGCTCAATGAGCCTCTACTTGGCTCGCAAACAGAAACTCAAAACTTGATCATATGAGTTGATAGGCCCCTAGTGGGGGCGCAGTGTTTCGATAATGCTGTTGTCTGTGGAACCTCTGGCCAATCATGAAACGTGTGGGTGGTTAGCAACGCTGATAACTATTCTTGAATGATCATAGGGTGCTAATGTGGAAGGAAGGAAGGAAGGAAATTACCCTTTCAGGCCGCAAGGCCCTTGGGATAAAGTACATAGGGTGGTAATTTGGTGGGAGGAGTCTGCAGACTGCCCGAGTTCATAAACCACAAGTTACAGAGTGGATTATATTCCTTTGTGATGGTAAACCAGTCACTTGAGTAGTCACTCAAGTGACAGGAATGGGTTACCACTACTATCACCACACCCAAACGTCAGTCCAGTAGACTTTCCAGCCTTATGGTGAAGGTTTCCCCGGATCCGGTGCCACAGTGTACCACACAAGTGTTACAACACTAGGTTTACTGGCAGTAGCTGGAGTGGCCCTGACAGTAGCTGCAGTGGCCCTGAGCAGTAAATGTTCTTCTGCCATCACACTATTACACCCCAGTGCCTCTTGACTGCTGCAGGTGAACATCGCACTGATAAACAACCAGCGCAGATTGCACCACAGATTGCCAGAAGTAGCTGGTCAGCTGTTGCAGCTGGCACCTAGCGAACTAAGAACACTCTACACCTGGCCACCTAGGAGGAGTTACAACAGCAGGCACAACACAGCATTGGCCCAACTCGCCCATCCTTGGGCAGGCAGCACAACAAGCAGAAACTAGCATTGCTGCCCAGCTGCAATGCAGCACACAAGTTCTGCAAACTGTTCACTGGGGTGCAGCCTCATCATTACTATGCAACAGCACACCATGACACTGCAAATTAACGGTGCAGCAAGTTCATCAATGACAAATTATCTTCTACTCAGCAACTTTCCAGGCTTTGCAGAGAGCGCACAACAGCATAACTACCAGACTGAGTGCTTCAAGTATGATGCTATCAGCTTCAGGTTCAATCTCTTGCAACACTACAATGTTGCATACACAAACATAACACAAAGCTGCTGCATTCCTGAACAAGACACACAGTTGCTGCATGCATAAAGCTACAGGCAGCAACAGCCTACTTAACATTAGTCTCTCATACTCAGCAGCTCAGCATGTGTGTAGGGACATATATGCACAATGGATCACTTGCAGATCCAAACCCATTTGACCATAGCAGCCAGTTATTGGTTCTCATCCATTCATTCGTTGACTGGGGTCAAACGTAGTCCGGACCTAATGTTGTTCATTTAGCACGCCTTGCCCTGGCTCCTGAGGCTCAAACATTCGTTGATCACTGACAGAACTTGAGGGAACCGGGTGGCTGCCTGGCAGGTTGCAGGCAGGGGCTGCTTGGCACCCTGTTTGCACTTGTACACGTCCTTTACGCAAGCTCCACACTGAGTATTGCAGTATGGTACCAGCCTCTGCAGGTTTGGGTTGCGCTGTGCCACCTGTTGCAGAAAAAACAAGGGATCTCAGAAGTGTACGACCAACAGGGCACGGGGGACTCATCATCCGCGAACCTCCGCCAGGGTCATGCAACACACAACAATGCAATCTTGAGGTGCAGCCGACTTCGCCACAAGCCTGAAAAGGGGGGTGACCGTTGCTGTCAGACGGTGACAGTCATGATGATACTGCAAACCATGATACTCACGATACTGCAAAGTCGGCTACACTGGTTGCTAGAAGGGTTGCCTAGGCCTCTAGCCTGGTCGCAGTTAAACTGAGCCAAAGCTGCCATGGCGAAGGTCGCCAGAAGAAGGACTGCAAGTGTGCGCTTGGCCATCATTGTTGCTGCGGATGACTCTGGATTAGGCGATCAGTCCAAGTGTTAGATGATCTGTGGCTTGGGCTGAGTTGCGCTGCTTACAGCCAAAAAAATTCTGGCGATGTCAAGTGATGGGTTACACAGAGAAAATGAAGCTGGTTTGTCGCGGCAGATCAAAGCAAGGGAGTTCTAGTGACTGCTTACTGTTATGGCCGTGTTTCAACGCTTATAAGGCCACCTGGTCAGATAGGTGGGCAGTTTCGTCACCTTCCGTTAGGTCCAAAGGGTTTGCCCGGGGTTTGCTTCTACCATAACAGGGAAACTGGGAGCCTTTCTTGAGTAATTCGCCTTGCATCCTCTTTTCGGTAAGTTTTCCAGTAGGGCTCGCGGTCTGGGTCTCCCTGCAACAGCAGTTAGGACCCGGGAGCTACAGGTTGTACTGTGCATCAAGCAAGCTGGCGCTATTGCAAGGTCCATCATATTATCGCGTATCTTTACATGCACCAACCTATGGTGCATATGCAAGTAGTTTGCAGATTATGGAGCTGTTTGTTGCTCTTGCGTTTGGCGGGCTTGACCGACATTGCCCATTCAGGCAGTTGCCGACGTGCTTTATAACAGCCGCGTAGCCACAAGAAGCCTATGGTAATCAGCGCATACAAGTGCTCTTCATGCATCGTCGGCTTGTGGTGAGCTGCAGCATACCAATTACCACCAACCGCTGGCAGCTTCAGCACAAGCTTGTGCAGATGCGGTGAGGCAGCTCCGTTGTGAAGGCATGCTATTTCGTCTTGTCAGTACGCATGAGCAGCCACACCTATGTACTGGTTTAGGTGCAGTATCAGGTGTCCTGCTACAGTACATGGCAAGTGCCGGCACAAACCCTGCTGCTAGTTGGTTATCTGCTATTCATGCATGGCGGCTGGCACTGTGTATGCGTAACAGAAGTATGATCAGCAGTTGGCTTATGGCTTATGACAGCAGCAGGAGTTCTACTAATCTGTCCTGAAGCATGAGTGGCAGTCATCCAGGGTGCAAGCAGCGCACGCTGTGCCTATAGCTACATTCGCCGGCCATGTTCACTGGGCACAATGCTACTGCTGTGCGTAACCATCAAGCAAGATTGTTGCTGTTGTGACGATTCTCACACATGCAGAAATACCATCAGTCACTGCTGCAGAGTGACCAGGTTACCTCGCAATGACCAGCATAATGCCATTGCAGCAGTGCTTTAACTACTGCTGTATGTGGGGACAGCTGCTGCCACTGAGCCTTGTCCTCATGCTGCCACTCTCTTTGCTGCTACTGTGGCATCGGTTGGTAACGCAGCAGCTGCTGATGGCTTTACTGCCAGAAATTGTGGCATAACCCCCCTCAGTGAAGAACCGCCTGTGGTGTTGCTGCTGCTACTGCTTACATCCAATACTGCTGGTGCTGTACCCTTTGCAAGGCAATTCCTCGTCTGAGCACTTCCTGCTAAGCTGCTGCTGCCGCTGGTGCTGTTTTGGCTTGTCCTGCGTCAGTTGCTGTACCGTACAACGGCTGTTCCAAAGATAGCGGACAGAGAGTGCAATAATGTGCAAACAGCAGGGCAAACTACAAGTGCTGGCCCACATTTGGACTGAAGCCGCACACTGTGATGTTGGCATTTGCTGTGCTGCTGTTGTCAACTCAGAGAGTCAGACGCAGTTGGCAATTCGAACTGCTCTGTTATCTGTTACGGCGCTCTGCTCGCTGAACAAGCATTTGATCCCACGTGTCGATGCATGCTGGAGCTGCTTCCTTGCCTTCAATGACAACGAACTCCTCTGTGATTGTGATCTCTGTTTGGTTGGTCTCTCGCGATTGCGATATAAGTTGCCTCGCACACCTCTGTCTGCAAGAACATGCACGATCTTCTCTGATTATCACCTTGATACTTACAGTCACAAGTGACGGCCATCCCGCTGGACGTACCTGCGCAGCACTCAGCACTAGGCCTTGCAGCTGATGGACCAAACGGTGGGCTTAGCACATGTTCAACTGCTTGAAAGCGCCATTGCATTCATACTACGTGATAATTTGGCACTATGGCTGCAGAGAGGTCCCGTAGTATGCCAGTTAGGCGGTGATGGAGCGGTAATTGATGCTTGCTACTCACTAGCAGGAGACAAGGTTGCCACCTGCTCTAGCAGTGGAGCTGTACAGGTAAAACAGAAATAGCGCCATGTAGCAGTGGAAGTCTGTATGTCAGCCCATCGCAGCAGATGATGAGCAGAGAGATCTGCTGTATGTACTTGGTTGTGTATGTGCCAGCTTTCCAGCGACACAGCAGCACCTGGCCTCCTGAAAAGCAGGCAAGTCCACATGTACCCACGGGCTTTGCTGCAGTTCAACCTCTCCATATGTATTGCTCAGTCGTCTTACAGCTCAAGATAAAATGCAGTACAGCAGTACATCTGCCCATGGTGGGTTCCTGGCTCTCATTGTACACTGTTGTCTGCAGGTGTGGGCGTGCTCGTCATCAAATTCAGATTGGGAATTGCTACATGTCGAGGAGGTAAGAACCTACTCTCAAGGCCCAGCACCTCTATCAGTGGCCACTGCTAGAGATTTCAGCAGCAGCTGTCTTTAGCAGACTTGTCAATTTCTCACTGGGGCCTGGTGATGGCAATGACTGGCTGCATAACATTGTTTGTCAGTTTGAAGTAGTTGCTCACTGGTGTTGCACCACCAGACATCCCTACATTGCATCACAAGGGCGCTGAAACAATACAAGTGCTGGTCTGCAACACCACTATCACCTGCTTTCCGACAGGTACCAGATGCAGCAACAGCTCTGTCCTGGGCACATCCAGAGCATGGCCTGGTCCTGGCAGTGGGCACCAAGCGAGGTACAGTATTTGTCATCCAGGGACCTACATTGAACACTGGTGGCAAGGAGCAGCAACTACAGCAGCAGCAGCAGCCACAGGGTGAGGGGTGGCGTGTATCTGGCAAGCTGCCATGTGGACGAGGATCCATCAGGTAAACCCCTGCTGACAGCGGCATCAGCACTCTGCCAACAGCAAGTGTTGCAGGTCTGTGTGCAAGCAGCAAATTGCACATTGCTGCTCACATGCGTCTTGCAGCCTGTATTCCAGATAGTAGCAACAGCTACCAGCAGCAGCAGACAGTCCCTGCATAGGTGACCACACTCTTGTCCTGAGCAGCAGGCTCTGTCTTTCAGGACATGCGTACGGCCATGCACCCTGTTCTTATAGCCCTATATGAAGCCCTGTGTGAGCTTGTCCATCAAATCAACGCATTGTGCAGTGCTGGCTGCCTTGTATCGTAGCTGCTGTTGCACTGCCATTTTGCAGTGCCCTGGCATTTGCTCCTCGGCAGTACGGTCTGCTGTTGGCGGCTGCATGCCTTGATCAGGGGGATCCAGCTGCAGCAGCACAGCTGGGTCCTGCGGGCGTTGGCGGCACAATTGCATTGTGGGAGGCAGCAGGAATAGGCAGTGAAAGCTTGCAGTGGACACAGCTGGGCAGCATCAAGGTATGTTGGTGACATTGTGCACTGTCATCTCATAAGAGGTTGCTGCTGGGTAATATCTTGTGCTCAACACCAATCAGATTGACTTCAAATCAGAGGTGTCTCCCTCACTCCATCATACCTTTTGTAACATGTGACGCCTGTAGCGCCTTGCGCATGTATGATTTTACCTGAGCAAATGCTCTGGAAAATCAAACTCACGCAGATGCACACCATTGATGTAACATGACCCATGCACAAGAGGTTGAGCCCATGCAGCATTCATGCATGAGCTGGCAAACGGTCTGGCATGCAAGTGTGTTGTGTGACATTTCTTTTGTGCAGATGCCTGGGCCTGCCGGTGGGGTCAGGTGTATGTGCTGGCGTGAAGCAGACCCTGGGCTACCACCCCTGTTAGCAGTCGGTCATGGGCAGGGGGGCAGCATCTGGGCTTATCAGCAAGCAAACATGGCGTGGCAGGTAAGCAATTGGGGCTCAGCCTACGTTCCAATATCTCGCCAATTGCCGCAGATTATTCGTGTGTTGCGATGTCCAAATGCCTTCGTATTGTGTACTGCAATACAGTTATGGGTGTGAAAACAGTGTTCCTGTAGCACCACATCTTGTTGCTGGGGCTGTTTGCTGTGCAGGAGGTGTGCAGTCTATCATCGCCATCAAGCAGCAGGCAGCCTTTGATTGCTGTTGACTGGGCTCCTGCATTAGGTAGACCGTTTGAGCTGCTTGCCGCCTCCTATGGTAAAACTGTGGTCTTGTTTAAGGTTCTCCCTGCAGCAGCCACTGCAGATGAGCAGCCAAGGCAACTGGAAGTTTCTGTAGTCTGTGAGCTTCAGCACCCAGAAGCAGTTTGGAAATTAGAGTTCAACATGTTGGCCAACACCCTAGGATGCAGCTTGGATGTTCGGCCAGAGATCTGGTTCTGGGTGCCTCCCCTGACTGATGGACCATGGTATGTTGCAAGTCGTATCGCAGGGGCAGCACAGCAACCTGTAGAGGCTGACGGTGGGATGCTTCTTGAGATTGACTGACTAGCAAGGAATATGCAGCTTGCGATTGCGGATACACTGTGCAAATCGCATTGAGCTGTGGCCTGTTGTCTTCGTGCTGTTTTTGACAGCATGCAGTCTGTTTGCACATCATATGACAGAAACTTCCCAGCAGGTGTCTCGGCAACCCCAACTGCTACCTGGGGTTCGGCTGCTACGGCCGCTTGTTGTGCGTCTCATTGGGTAAGTTTGTACATTAAGAAGGCGATGGTGCGCGCCGACATGGTCCTCATGAGGCTTACGGGGCTGTTCATGAGGGCGTTGTCGCAGATGACAAATGACGCGCAGAAGTTTGTCAACAGGCACGAGGTAACGGCTGATGCCAGTCGAAAGCAGTGCAAATTGAATGCCCCGCTTTGTTACCTTTATCAGTCTTGTAATTGTCCAGGCACTTGTTCATTAGCTGTGGTCACGGAAAACTCTCAGTCGTCAAGTCTGTTGAGAAAAAAGAGTTGTGATCAGTTACTGACACTGTTGTGCTCACCGTCTGCACGCAACCCCAGCTTCAATAGTATTGAATCAATACAGAGACACTCAGGGGCTGCGTAGCGCTGCAGTTCTGTCTAAGCACCTCTTTGTACACTCTAAATTACGTTGTGATATTGTATCTGCAGCCCGTATACCTCACTTGCTGTCAGATTCGCCTCGACAGCTCGTTCTGGAATCAAGGCTCTAAGCGTTTTTTGTTGCAACAACGCTACATTCTACTACATCTAAGCCCATATCAGCTACGATAGTATGGAGAAATGGCTATTGGATGCACTTGGTCAAGGAGGGGCTCCTGAGCGGCCAAGCTCCTGCCCTCCCATGCAGCAGCAAGTGCCTCTCGTGCAGTACGATCCCTCATTTATGTTTGGAGGATATGGTGCTTACCGTCCAAGTTGGGGCGCCGGCATGGTGAAGTCCATGAGTAGCCACCAGCTGTCAGCACAACCTGCAGTTCCAGAACGGCCCATGCTTAAGTCAAAGTCAAGCCATCAGCTGTCTAGCCTGAACGAGTTGAGCTGTGAATGCGACTTCCCGTCCTCTGGGACAGAAAGCCCGTCAAGTGCTGTTACAGAGGGCAACTTGTGAGTCCCTGCAGCTCAAAGCAACCATACAGTGTAGTCAAGCTGTACAGCAGCTTGCCATGTCTGCATGCTAGTCAATCATGCATGCCATGCTGGATGACACCTTCGCTCAATTTGGAGTCTCATTAATTGCACCAGACTGAAGCACTGAGTACAGTCGGTTGCAGTTTATAGAGACCTGACAGCAGTGGGTTGTCAGCCGATGATCATGTCATCAGACTTCTATTCAGAGCTGTATTCAAATTCCGCTTTCTCAATGTCATCTTCTGCTGGCTTGACTGCAGGAAACCACTTGATCTTGCTCAGCCGCAGCCTGCCACTGATCAGCAGCCACAGCAGCGGATGCAGCGGCGGCATTGGCCCTTCATCGGGTTAGCAGCAGCGTGATTGGGAGGGGTCAGCAGTAGTGGAGTGCATGATGCTTGTTAATGGTTGGGGCAGGCGGCAGGAGCTACATACCCAGATTCGTCGTGGCCTGCATGAGTGGAGGTACATGATGATGTTTTATTGAATCTCTCGGGACTCCTACACTGGTTGGCAGCCATACCAGCATGTACTGCTGTTTGGCAAGGGACACGGTCAGCTATGGCTATATTTGTATCTCGTTGCGTTGTGTCATTGCTGGTTGTTTTGTCGGCTTTGTCGCTTGCTCCTCAAGCAAGCCAGCTTATGATATTGTTACCTGTATTTGCAGCTTGTTATGCCTGTGCTCTGGTGTTGTTTCCCCAACAGATAATCTTGCTACACTCATGAGACTCTTCTGAAGTGTAGTTTTTCCTCAGTGTAGCACATATAAAGTATTGAGTTGAAGCGCCACCAAAGGTAGCTGATGCACTACAGCAGTAATCTGTCTAACAACAGTGTTGCGCTTTGTGAAGGCCATCATGATGTGGGCTGCCAGGTGGGTTGAGTCCAGGCCGCATACCGTCGCGCAGCGTGCCTGGTGGTTTCCTAGGTGTTGTTGCAGTTTTGGATAGACTGCTGCCATACGGGCCTGATGTGTTTACTGTAGGCTTCACACATCTGCAGCCAGGGCAGCAGCTTGTAGGTGCAAGCTAGACCCTTTTCACCTTGTTTGATAATCTAGTGGTATGTCAGTTTTGTGGTCAACTTTGAAGCCACTTGTACTCCTTGCAAAGCAGCAACCCTTTGTGTGTCTGTAGCCTGTTGTTGAGTCATCATATTGTATCTATGAGATGTCTCTGGATGTGGCTGTGTGTTTGTGGGCATCCTGTCACAGTGGTGGCGCTACCGTAGCTTGTAGTGCTTTCCCAGTGCTGTATGCAGCCTGCACAGACGACACGTCTGTACTCTGATTGAGTTTTGCCTGCTGATGCTGCAGGGGACGCTGCCGAGGTTCCCTTTCTGCTTTTGTGCGTGCCAAAACTATGCATGTCTACTTGTCAGTGCCTGAGGCCACGCCTTTCAGCAAGGAATTGTCAGTGAGGGCATACTTCCATTGTGGACTTGCCAACCAAAAGAAGCAATGTCGAAGCCCGCATCATCTGTCGCTGCACGGCCACGTGTTGGCTGTAATAGTTGCCACCACCTGTAGGGTTCTGCGAGTGGCTTGCAGCATGGGGCCTTCATGTTCTGTTAGTCTGCTTGCGAGCTTGTAAAGTTGTCCTTGGGTGTGTCAGCTAGTTTCGTGTGAAGTGATCCACCAGCAGCACGGTAGCCTTGGCAGTTTGTGAGGTCACCAGCACGGCATCAAAAGTCTGTTCATGATGAAGTACTTGGCGACTGATTCATGTTTGTGATAGCTCAGCATACCAGGTTTGCATCATTCATCCAGCCTTTGTGCGTTCTTATTGCTGCACAGCTCCGAGCATGAAGTTCATGCAGCCCTGCCTCAGCGGCAGTTCCAGTGCCTCAGCTCAGGCAGTGGCATGAAGTCCAGTTGCCAGTGCACTTGCCACATGGAAATGTTCAGTGTTGCATTGTAAGGGGATATTGAGCCATGCAGCAAGCAGTCGGAAGTATCCTGCAACAGAAAGCGCCCCTCAGAACGATCTAATCCTGGTGTACCAGCCACTGTCAGACTGAAGTAAAAACAATCAACAGCCCGAGTGTGGCGGCGTGAGGCGACACAAAGCACTGCTGCAAGGCGGCCATGTGCTTGGCAAGCATTCAGCGGCGGCAAAGCCGCTTGAAGGAAGGCGGCCTTCCTGAGCAAGGTCCAGCCGCTTGATCACTGTAGAAGATGGCTGCTGCATATGATGCCATAGGCTGCTGTGGATGCCACCATGGCAGTGACAGGAAGACTGCTGTCGCCTTCCCTGGTCGATTATGAGGATGAACGCCGTCTGTCCACGAGCCGAATTCTTTCTGATCTGCAAAATCCCAGGCTCAAGCCTGGTGCAAGGCTGGGCTACTGTTGCCAACGTTATCAGCTGAAACAAATCTCAAATGCAGAATTAGAAGATGCACGGCATCAAGCAATTGCTCAGATAAGCTTCTTGTGGGGTCATACCACTGCCCTGCTGCTCTTTGCTTGCTGTGCTGTGATAAGAGCTGCCTGCCAGTGGATGTCTATGTACCCCCTGGCATGAGCAGCTAGGTCTGACGAGTCACTCCAAAGATTCCTCCAGACACAGAGGTTGTTGCTCAGATCCTCGCTCACGACTGCTGATGAGAAGCTCTCAAAGGTGATTGGGCCCTGGTAGCCAATGTCTGCCAGTCCTCTGAAGAGCCCCTCAAAGTCAACTGAGCCTGAGCCCATGTAACCCCTGTGAGACTCCCCAAGGTGCACATACCTGCAACAGGAGCAGCCAATAACGCATACCACATCTTGACCGCTAGTGTCACAGCAGCAGCAAAAAAAACATCACGGACATGTGGGTTGCAACTGACCAGCAGTATGCCAGTCAGTCCTTGAAAGCGACCTGCTTCGGATCATATGCCAGCATAATGGAGTTGGGAACTTCTCAATGAGAGTGTTGTTTGAGGCGAAAAAACCGCCACTTCGCCTCTCTGCACGGTGGCCTTGTCAATCTGGACCTAACAACACCATGAAATGGCCAATGACAACAGAAACAGCTTACATTGTCACCCCGCACCTACCCTAGTCTCTTGTCACACAGCCTGACAGCCATCTCCAGGGAGGGCTCCTCAATGTTCATATGGTATGAGTCTAGATGCACGTAGATGTTTGTATGATTGGCCTCACTGATTAGCTCCATGGCCTGTGCTGCTGTGTTCAGAAGGTTGGTTTCGTACCTGCCAACATGCAGAGGGGGCGCTGTGTGATTAGGTCAGTTCAACAAGACCAACCACAATCATGCCATGGCAGTCTCTATGAGGCTGATTTGTCATGGTGCATAACACGCTGAGGCAGCTGCGTCTACTTCACCAGATGGGGGTTTGACAGGGGGGTGTATGTGTGTGTGATGATGCTGACCTGTTCACCACCTCCAAGCAAACCTTCACTCCCTGGTCTGCTGCTTTAGCTGCAAGCACCCGCAGTTCCCGGATAGCATTCTGCCTGCCAGCTGCAGAAGGTGGCTTAGGGTACTTGGCTAGCGCAGAGTATAATATCCCACACAAATGTTGAGCACCGATGGTGGCAGCAAAATTAAGAGCTTTGTCCAACTCTGCTGCGCCTTTTTGTACTACTGTATCATCCTCTGATGAGATATCTGCATCCAGTGAGAGCCCTAAGCTGCAAGCTGCTTTGACCCCATGCTCTGCAAATGTCCGTTTTGTCATGGCTGCATCAAGTTTATCAGCATTGAAAGCAGGGATTTCCACCAGGTTGAACCCTGCTGCTACAGCACCTGCAGAGGATGGCAAGGAGGCTGCCTTAGTCGACAAGCTGAGGCAGCTGCTTGCGGAAAAGGGGCAAATCATGCTGTAGCTTCAGCATCAGTGCTGCAAAGGAGCCGTGTGCGACAAGGACTGCACTTGGAAAGTGCCAACCGTTGTACCTGCTGCAGCAGCTGCTGCTGACTTGTTTGACCAGTCTCCCGCGAACACTAGCGCGTGAACGCCGAGATCGTTCTTGTAGCTGCTGGATGATGTTGCTGTCAAAGCTGTAGATAAGCGTGAAGTCGGCTGTGGGCGTTGGAAGGCCCTGCAGTAAGCACTGCTGCTACACCTGCCAACTAGGCAATGCATGCTACGCACTAGTGAAGAGACCACAGAAGTCTATGTGGCAAAGACAACAGTTGTGATTAACCTGGAATGGTCTTAGCTTGTTTTGGCTTGCATCAGCAGGGCTCCTGGTGAAAAAGTGTTGAACCTGGCTCTGTAACCGCTAGGGAAAGTGAATGGTCGCAAATCGGTGACAGAGGATGCAATGCAGATTGTCACATGATGATCAGACAGGTTTTGTTGTATGCTGTATTGCTATGATATGCGCTGTGGGCCTGTTAGTTGCGGCCCACTTATGCGACGCCCTCACTTGTTGATCACTTGAGATGCGAGCTGTCTTATGCCAGCAATTGCATGCCCGGTGTAGGCAGAGCTTCTCATGCTGTCTCAAGGGCAGATGTCTGCCTGATCAACCAGCCTCATGCTGTCGGACCCTATAACAAAAGGAACCAGCATGCCACAGCCAGGCAATCAGCTGTTGGACCCACTCTCATACAACGCCAGCCTTTCACCATCCCACTGATATTGCAATGCAATATACGTGACGCATTGCATTAATCACCTGCAAGGGTTATTGCAGGGCAGCCACAGCAATGCATGGTGGAGTGAACTCAGCAGCGAGCACGCCACGTGGCTGCCTTGCGGGAGCTGTCTGGCCCAGCAGCCACCGCCCACTAGGGCAGAAAACAAGCACAATGCAGCAGAGACGCACCTTCAGCTGTCTGTAGCTGACAAGTGCATGGCTGCAGATAGCCCTAGGTGAGAAGCAGTGCTCTGTCAGCAGCGGAGACTGCCAGATAGACACCCACTGCCAGCAGTGCCATCAGCACACAAGACAATGCGCAGGCGTGAAACACGGCTAAGGTCTGCATAAAATGATATCTTAACTGCCACCCGCAACATTACTCCTATTCGCAAAGCAGGACCACTGGTAGCACTGTTGCAGGCCTACAGCTGCTGCCAGTGCACCTTGCTCCAGCAATAAGAAGCAATAATATTCCCTAATTTACTCCTGCTGTACTTGTTTCTTCATCAGCTGCCGTGTTCTTCCTTGGGAGAGCAGCAAGTGGGAAGCAAAGGGCACAACAAGTGGTCCAGCAGGTGATGTTAGTTTGCCAACCACCAGGGCACAGTTACATGCCAGTGCCATTCTAAGAATAGCACCATAGGCGCAAGGAGAACCCTGATGGGTCAACCGTACAGTTGTAATGCATCTGCACAGCAGGCAAGAAGACCTCCTACATCAAGCTCACTCAGGTGTGCTTTGACCATGGCTGGTAGGATGACAAGTGCAGCAACTGGCCCAGGCTGGGGTGTTATCAAACTGTTTTTTCACACCATAGCATTCCATTTGTCTAGGCAGTCTGCAGCTGCAGCCCAGTGTTGCTACAGGCTACATAGTGCCTTAATGCCAAGCAACATGGATCTGCACAGGGTATTGCCAATACCCAGTGGGGCCCAGCAACTGCACACAGCTGTAGCAAGTTGACACAGAGGTTCATCACTGTCTGAGCGTTGTCTGTTGCTCTGTCTGTTGCAAACAGTTGCTCTGTCTGTTGCAAACAGACGCTGTTGCAGCTTATCTCATGAGCAGTGGCAGCAGGAGGATACAAGGGGTTGTTGTGAGTCGTCACATCCATCCCGCGAATACACCGATTTCGTTAGCATGCCACGTTCACGTTGGTTTGGTCACGGATTGAGGGCATATCGCAATCGAATGCATGAGTGGTGCAGCGCAAACCTCGCAGAACCTCAGGTGCACCATGGGAACGCTGTGTTAGTTCCACGTGTTGCGTTCGGATCGGGACGCCATGTAGGAACGTTCTTTCTCATGGATGATCACAAACTCCCCATTGCTTAGATTGGGTTGTCTTGCACTTTCGCTCATTTTCTCCATACGGCGTAGTCACGCACGCCCGTACCCCCAAGATAACGCGGTCGCCTGGCGCTACAAAACTCACCTCCGTCGCTGCATAGGTGCGTGCAAGCGCATTTGGTTGCTTACAAATGCTTAAATTTATTACAGATCACGAATGGGCACATCACCGGGCCTGCATTTATGTCCGCCTGCTATCTGCGCATGCATGCCGTCCTTCCATTGCAGGTGCACCACGTGGAGAAGGCTGTCAGCTGTTAAGATGAGAATTTCCACGACATCAGCAGCTCTTGCTGCAGTCACAGTGTTGATGCTGACATGGACAACTGGGTCAGAGGCTAGGCTGACCAATGTTGTGACCGATTGTGAGTGCTGTTACCAGTGCAGCATTCTGTGTGAAAGGAAAGAGGCATGCAGCAGGTCGAGATGGTATGACAAACTCCGCTGACATGCTTTGTGGGCGCCACCCATGTGTCATGCTTTTGCCTGCCTTGGCTGTCCATCCAGCTGCACCGTGCATCATGCCAAATGATTTGGCAAGCCACACAGTCGTTTTACACCACAGTAAACCCTGTAAAAAATGGCAACCATGTTGCACAACACAGTAGCACATATGGAGGGGATACTTGGACACTGTTCGCAGCGCCCTGCAATGGACCTACTCTTGTTACAGACAACGTTGGCACTAATGCACTAACATGTCATACAGTCTTGCCTAGAATGCTATGCTGGCCTGCCATAATCGAACAACCTGTGAAATTCCATGCCACCTGCTTTGCAGGGATCAATGCCACGCAGGTCATTGTGGCCACTTACGGCATTCAGAACCAACTTTCCAGCAAGTGAGTAATCAAGCCAAGACTGTGATCGTGTCAGATTCATCATGCTGCCCTGATGAAACTGCCATCTTGATTCCTTCAATGCAACAACACATGTGAGACATGACCCAGTCTGTGACACAGCTGTGCATGCCCCTGGAGGGCAGCATGTGTGGCAGCTGCTTAGCTTCACCTTGGAGCCATCTAATGTGAACCGAGATGTCCAGACACCGAGGCCCTGCGCCTTGTCTCCCGCTTGAAGCCTCATTGATCCATAGTGTCACGTGTTCTGTGGTGTCACAGGTACTATGGCCTTGTAGGGCTGGCATCACATCAGGCAATCAGTGAGGGAGGAGCGCCTGCTGTGGCATTAGCAGGTGATTGGCTGCTGAGCACTATCCGTGCTCGTACACAACACAAATCTAGTGCAAATGGGCCACAAGAACAGCTTATCATGTATGATACAGTGCCAGCTATACAGTGCCAGCTCATGTGAAAGTGGATCATGTAGTCCTGCACCCCCTGGCTCCATGAGTTCATTTGCACAGCTGTGCCAACCTCCTTGACATCATGCTGGCTCTACTCTGTTTGACAAACCTCCTTGCTGCTGCTGCTGTTGCTGTTGCTGCTTATGCTGTTGCTGTTGCTGACACCAGCTTATGCAGGCCATGCCATTCTGTCGGCAAGTTTTCCGTAAGTGGCCAAGAAGCTTTGTGGCATGAGCGGCAGCTGATGCTGGTTTACTGGGCCACATGCCATGTGACACTGCACATTCTCTGCCAGGGAGGCTCTGACGCACAGACACATGCATTTGCAGTCACTACATCCAGTGGTATCTCACTTGGCGAGTCCTCATTGCGTCTTGTTGCGGATTGTTCCCTGCTGGTGCCTGGGCCAGGGCCCTCATGCTCAGGATGCTGCCACATGCGCGACTCCCAACTGTGTGGTTTCACCGAGTGTGTTTTTCTCCCTTGTTAATGGTTGTACTTTTTGTCCGTTGCTGTGGGTGCATTGCAGATGGAGTCAAGGCAGCTTTGATGTCCTGCTGGCCAACCAATTGAAGAACTACACAGCTGATCAGAAGGCCTCTGCCAAGTCTGTGTCTGTACCAGTTGCAAAGGCTCTTCTTAAGGACAGGTGAGGCTAGTACTGGTTATTAGTTGCGGCAGCGATGTTGCTGCTCCTCTTACCCGTGTGCTGGACATTGCTGCAGTGGCTTGTGGGCATGGCCACGCTGACGCACTGGTGGTGGTCTGCATCAGCGGCAACTACAGCTTGTGGTTTTGTGCCACTTGAAAAGGCTCTGGATCGTCAAAAACAGAAGCACATCTTGTTGTCAGCATCATACTGAAATAGTAATCATTACTACTGACAAGGTGTCAGTTCTATGTTGAATATGACCGTTGAATCTGGTATTGCAACTCCCACCCCCACCCGTTGACAGGGAGGCTGATGCCAGTGTAAGCTTTGCCGCATTCAAGCCAGCAGCAGAGGGCACCAAGTTTGCCTACCAATTTGTACCCAAACAGAAGTACAGCTTGTACCCACAGCTTGCAAGTGCCACTCCATTTGTGGCAAGTGACCAAGACATCAGTGCCATTGTGAACAACAAAGATCCCAGCAAGGGACCGGTGTTTCAGCCGCCAAAGAATGACTACGCCAAGACATTTGAGCTAGGCGCTAAGAACAGCAAGACAAGAAAACAGTATGACACAGGTGAAGACTGCCCGCTGGTGGACATGTTGGGTAGTGAATGAGGGTCTTGGGTCATAAGGAGGTCGCCGGCAGACATGCACACATGCACACATGACTGCTGCTGATTGTTATTTGCCGCACTTGGCAATAGCTGCATGGCAAGTGATTGTTGATGGAGGTGCACACATGGGGCTTGAGGTGGCATCCTAGCAGTGTAAATCACTCAAACACATTTGGTTGATTGCTGCAGACTCCGCCTTCTTCTGGGCTGACGGTGCCAACACCAGTGCAATCACGGGACATTGGTTTGACATTGCACGCGAGGTGAGTTGGCGGCCTGATGTATCTGGTGGTTACAGAGACAGGCACTTCTGTTGTTGAGATTCTGCACCTCACAGCATTTTGAAATGCAGTTTCCTTTTCCAACTGTATACACATACTGACTGATATGAGAAGCACACTACTTCTCAGAATAGATGTGCACAATGAATGGATGTCAAGCTTGTGCAGAGGGTCTGACGAGTACATCCCTGCCTGCTGCTATCAGGTCCTCCCACAGGATCTCTCAGTTGAAGACACGGCTCTGTTCTTTGCCCGGGCCGGCATTGCCATGTATGATGCTTCCATTGCAGGCTGGAAGGTCAAGTACAGCACTCTGCATTGGTACGCCCAAACCTTGCTGAGACCAGCACGGCTGCTATGAGCCATGCACTCGCCACGACTACTGAGCTATCCAGCTGTGCCCATGACTCTCGTCCTTTCCACATGCCTGGCAGTACATGTGATCTACTTGCTTGTAGGATTCGGAAGCCAGTGGTTCTCTTAGATGAATGAGTCAGCTGCTCCTCGCTGTACCTGCAGGCGCCCCCTCACTGCCTTCAACCAGGGCTACCCCGGGTTCACTGCTGACCCCAACTGGACTCCGCTGCTAAACACTCCAGCTCACCCCGAGTACCCCAGCGGTCACCAGGTCACAACAGGAGCAGCCCTCGAGGTGATACTCAGGACACTGGGGGGCAAGGATCAGGTGAGCAGCGACCCATTGGTTCATCCGTAGATGTGTTGATAGACAGTTTGCAAATCTCATTGCAGGTGTGCAGCAGTACTTTCATTGTAGGACAGGCTTTCAAGAGATGGAGAAGCGCAATGTCAGTGTGATTGCTGGAGAGTCATACACAGACTGCCCAAGCGTGCTGCATCAGGCTTGGCTTGTCTTAAGGATCAGCACAGTCTCTCACTGTCACTTGTTGTGTGTGCTGCCATCAGACATCTGTCAGCTGACACGAGCATTGTTAATTGATGAATATGACTGTTTCTGTTCCAATGCTACCAGGTCACTTTCACAATCGGCAGCGAAGCCACCCCCTGGCTCAAGCGCACCTTCAAGTCGCTCACAGCTGCTGCTGAGGAGGTTGGAGATTCCCGCCTCTATGGAGGAGTGCACTTTCCATCGGCAAATGCTGACGGCCTGAAGCTTGGCCGCCTGGTGGCCAGCAAGGTGTATGACCAGATTACTAAAAAGGTTGTAGCAGTGAGGGCAGCTGATGGCAACGGAGTGGTGGCTGTGGTAGCATCTGCCAAGGCAGCATCTGCACCAGCCAAGACAGACATTGCTGCAGCGAATGGCACAACAACAGGTCCAAAGAGTGTCCCTGCAGCTAAGCCCGGTCTGATCAAAGCAGTAAGCACACCGGCCAGCTCAGGCAGGCGCATGCTGTTGTAATACAAGCTAATGTCATATTCTCTCGACAGAAAGTGTCTGCAGCTGTCACATTGGATGTCACACAGATTCTGCAATGCACTGACGCCTGCTCTGCATACAGAGTATGGTTGTCCTGCAATAAATGTGCACAACTGCTGTGACAAGTGCAGCAGGATGATTGAAGGACTTTGCATGTCAATCCAAATCATACAAGATGGCCACAATTGACACTGGTTGTACATATGGCGTGTGACCTTTCAATCCACCAAACTGCCAGCAGTTGCTGATCGGACTATGCGACAGAAGGCCTCATGATGCAGCCAATGCCAGTGACTGGATGCTGGCACAACAAGTGTGGGCTACACCATTTCCGCATTCTGCATTTGTTTTATTGCATACAGCATGTGTGGTATGGTGTGGCCGCCGCAGTGTGTGACAGCAGACTCTCACTGAGATGTGACAAACTCTCAAAGACTCACCA
Organism: Coelastrella sp. MACC-549; assembly: GCA_018290735.1. NCBI lineage: Eukaryota > Viridiplantae > Chlorophyta > Chlorophyceae > Sphaeropleales > Scenedesmaceae > Coelastrella > Coelastrella sp. MACC-549. The sequence goes on along the minus strand of JABEVS010000020.1, from coordinate 246,264 downwards.
AGTATTCTGTACTGACTCAGTACAAAATAATGCCTCAGAAACAGTGGTTGATATATGATGATACACCGAGTCTGATACTGCCCCATCTGCAATGTTGATGTTCTTTTTCCTGCTTCATCCTGATAAACAATTTGCTGTATGTCATATGGCACGCTATGCGGCATTGCTCTTTGAGAGAATATCCCAAATTCAGCTAGCAGGTGCATCATTGTGCATTTGCCCTTTACCCTTTTACCCTGTCGGGTTTGGCACTCAATGTGTAGTAGTACAGTGTGTGGAACAGGATGGTGTTGCCATAACAGCATGACATCGTCTTCAGCGAATGGAATTGCTTTCAAGTATGTATGTGACCATTGCCACAGCTGGCTGGCTCGCAGAATGAATGTCTGAATGCAAGTTCAAGCTGGATCAGCACTGAGGTACAGCACTGGCTGTTGGAACCGTTCCAACAGGCAATCAAGGCCCTCAGAGGTTCACCTGGACTGATAATATTGCACTGCGGGTCATGCAAGCCATGTACATGTACAAGCAGTGTCTGTCAGACAGTGTCTATGGCAGCTGAACTACTATTGCGGCAGAGCAGCGTGCTTCTCTCTGCACTTCAGCCTAAATCACTGGTACACTGGCAGCAGCACATCGGCTGCACTTGCAGCTCCTCTCAGGAGGTATCATAGTATAGTACCGCACTACAACAGGCTGCTTGTGTACTTACTGGCAGCGGTACAATGCAGCCGTCCAATTGCAACACTGTACTATGGGGTGTATCATGGGGTACGTACCAGTAAATTGTCATACAGCAAGCCCGGTGAATTGAACTGCCATGGCGCCAGAGGTTTGGTTGTGAAAGTTCACTAGCCTATAGTGACTGATTGAGGGTATCAACTGCACCACTGTGTCACAGCAGTGCTCGCAGCAGGGTAAAGCGTTCCTGAAAAGTCCCCAATTGAGCACATCGCAGTCCAGAATAGGACCCTGAGGTCCGCATAAGCGACCCCGATGCCCAGACAGCCCATGCAGGGGGGGTCTATGGTTTACATATAGTGACCTGAAACGCTTTATTTGACGCGGGAGCCCTCTGTAGGCCACAATAGCCTCCTAAACAGACCCTCCACCCACCCACCCCCAAATCAGATATGAATGAATGCCAGCTGGCGTATACGCTGTTAGATACCCCCTGAGCAAGTTTGCGATCCCGGCCGGGCCGGTAAAACAGCCGGTCCGGCAACGCCGTACGGCGACTGGCATAAAGAAGCATTGCGTCATGCTCTGATCAGACTCTGGAGCGAGGCCCTGCAGTTGTCGTGCTCCATCGTTATTTTGAGATTTACGCATCACGGTGTATAAGGCGCTTTCTCAACCTTCCTTTAATTTGAGACATTGTTTGGTGGTCTTTGATCAAGGTACAGGCCACTGCCAAGCGGACAAAGTGCTTCACGCAAACTGACGCTGCTGTTGAGACACGTACGACAGCAATGCGGCATGCCTGCTAGTCTGACTGACACCAGCAAGAAATACAATTGTATCTCTGTACAGGCGACTCCGATCCTAGTGCACGATGAGTCAATCCACTGATGTTGGGACCAGTGGTGACGGAGGCCCGGGCCCGGGCCCGGCCGTTTCTCGTAGCAGATCGGTGCCCAGCAAGCGCAATATATGGAAGACCTGCACTACCCGCTGCAAAGAACAGGGTGACAATCCTGCAGCTGTCTATGAACGAGGAGGAGCAGGCAGTGCTGCACACAATCAGACGTATTAATGCAACTTTGCTCAAGGAATCAGGGGTTTGCACCTGCCGTGGCGAGTGCACGGTACAAAGCCATGCAGTCAGGTTCTTGGTAGCACCAAACGGTCTGAATCACCTGGTAGCCAGTTACAATGGGTGTATTGCACAGCTTTCCCAGGCAACCCTTGAGAATGCTGAGTTGAGAATGTTGCTTCAACAGCACAACATTGACTACAATTCAGCCTGTAATGTAGCCAGGCCGCATCCCATTGGTGCACAATACTATTGCAATGGGCCATTGGCAGCCGCAAACCGCCACAGCAAGCACTGCAGCAGCTGCAAATGCCGCAGCAGCAACTGCAGCAGCCCCTGCTGCCAGACAGAACTACATACAAGCTGCTGCAGCAGCACAAGCTGCGCAAGCTGCTACAGCTGCCATCATGGCATTGCACCCACAGAGGAACAACTTGTTCCTGCTGGCAGCAGCAGCAGCAGCAGCAGCAGCAGCAGCAGCAGTGACAGCTGCTGTTTCTTGTACGTTGTCGCAGTCACCAGCTCCACCACCCGCACCAGCAGCAGCAGGAGCACAGCCGTCACCACCCGGTAGTGCGGCACCAGCATCAACAGTTGAACCTGGGCAGCCACCTGCGCCTCAAGCTGCCAGCAGTACACTGTTTGCAGGCTTCAATGTCACGCCCAGGTCTGGGTCTGCTGACACCCCCAACATGCGCAGCAGGCATGCTGCTGCTGCTGCTGCAGAAGCTGTTGCTAGTGAAGCTCCAACACCTCGTAGCTCATGAGAGGTCTCTCTTTCTACACATCACAGCAATTTCGTATCTTCAGACTCTGAGGGGCTCCTGTCCTGCCAGCTGTTTACAATGAAGCTTCTCAAGGGCTGGAGGGGCCATGCAAGGGAGTCTGAGCTCAGGACTCATTCAGTCCTTTGACAGTCTTTAACGTCATGTGCAAGCGTTTTTTGTCCGTATTATTTGATCAACCCTGTTGTTAAAGGGTTTCATGTGACTTTCATTCAGAATCGGGAAAGTTTGCAGAAGTGCAGCGGCTGCCGCCAATGTAGAAGAAATTTAGCCATGCAGCAAGTTGAGATGCTATGACAATTGCGCTGACATGTGTTGGGGGCGCCACCCTGGATGTGACAGCCTAGTCAGCCGCTGTACTGAATTACTAAGGTTGTTATCTGAAGATGATCAAACACAACAAACGATCTCACTCAGGGTTGCTGAGTTGTGTGACCGATCAAGACTCAATGTAGGTGATGCCACAACACGCGTGATGGCAAAGGACGCATCAGACTGAGCATGTTACATGTCTGGGACTGGTCCGATTGAGTCAGTCTTACTTCATGACTCAGTGTCAGTCATGCAGCTGTTACCACACATTTGAGGGTTTTTCTAAACTTTGAGGTCAAAAAGAACAACGGTAAACACTCGCCAACGATGCACCACCTGACCACCGCTGCAGACATTGTTGTGGTCATGCAGCTCAGGAGGTCAGACGTTTATCGAGATGTGACCGGCAATCATCAGAAGGTTCCCCACCACACATTCCACTTCAAAGACAACACTCGCTTCAGTGGTGAGACACCACCCTTTGCCAATCCCTGATCAAACACGTTGAAACCTGCCTTCTGCAATGCCTCTAAGTACTGCCCTGCTAGCGTTCCTTGCTGCATAACCTGGGGTGCGGCCTTTGGTAACTTGCTGCTCAACTGTCTAGCTTCTCTGAGATGCCCCATTGCTGCTGATGCTACCGCAAATGTTACGTCACGCAACCCCTCTGTGACATTCCCCCGGTAAATGTCTTCCTGAGACACTTTGTGCTGCGAGCAGAGCTCCACAGGCATGTATGACCGCCGTTTGCTGGCTTGGTAGGGCGTGCCACGAAGCAGCAGGGACAGGCCAATGGCTTTGCCCAAGTGGCTGGCTGTATGGTCAGCATCTCTGTTCACCACACCTGAGCAGCAACAGCAGTGGATCATTCTAAAAGAGAAGGAGTCAGCCACTTGAGGTACTGCCAGCAGGGTTGGTGCAACTTCATGGCTTGTTGCATAGCGTCTTGTTGCATGACATCTGATATGCAACCAACCATGAAGCTAGCACCCCAAAACACACAGACCCTCTTCTTGCTGTTGACACAGACCCTCTTCTTGCTGTTGACACAGACCCTCTTCTTGCTGCCCACCTGCCGCTGCAAGCTGCAGGTAAAGCAGCTGTGACGCTGTGTTCTCAGCATATGTTTCCATGTCTTGAACAGTCAAGGGTGCTTGATGGAACAACAGATCCTGCTCCCGAGCATCTAGAACACGCTTCAGCTGGTACTTGCTCAACCTGCTGCTGATGCTGCTGCCAGCCTCACTGCTGCTGCTGCTGCTGCTGCTGCCATAACTTGCCTCCCACAGTGCTGTGAGTATGGGGTGCGCTGGTGGCGGCGTTTTGCCTGCCAGGGCAGAAATGGCATCTCGCCACCATTGAAATCTGTGTCATAAGAGGCAGCAGCAGCAGCAGCAGCAGCAGCAGCAGCAGCAGCAGCAGCAGCAGCAGCAGCAGCAAAAGCCTGTGGAGCCAGTGATGTGGACAGTATGAGGCTCAGACACTGGTGCGGCACCGGCAGCTCCAGCACCCTCTCACCAACAGTGCTGCAACTGCAACCTTTTGCCTCTGATGATAAGGTATACAAGGTAAGGTATGGTGTGGTATGTATGGATGTTGTCATTCCTACTCCACACCTGGGCTGCGGGACAATCACCCAGAACCCAAAGGGCATGCAGATTCTGTTCTGGTCCTGGATGTGAAGCAACAAGCATGATGATTGTATTATGGCCTGGAGAACAGCATCAAGCGATCTGACCTGATCTGTGTGACGAGTGGCTCCTTGCTCTTCACGAGTTCACCAATCAGCAGTGTCTCCAGGTTAAATGCCCGCAGAGCTAGGACCCTGAGCCTCAACTCCTGTACACAGCAGCAGCAGGGCTGTAGGACCCGGCTCTGGCAAGGAGCACTGATGGCTGCGCAGCACAGTATTGAGGCAAGGCTGCTTGTTGCCACGAACAGGTAGAGCAGATTACTGAGAGAGTACTGCCTGGACGAAGAGAGTTATGCTACACCTACTGACTGTCTTCTGCGTTCTGTCGGCTGTGTTTTGACAGCTTGCCCTTAAGGTGGCTGCTGCTGGCACTGTTGCTGCTCATGGGATCTATCTGCTGCTGACATTGTAGCTGCTCATACCAGCCTCAGCACTTGTGCTATCCCTGCTGCCAACAAGGCTCAGGACAGATTAGCTGACTTGTTACCTTGGGCAGCTGCACAACCCAGACAAAATTCTCAGGGTCGTGCTGCCTGCAGGGTGGAAACTTTGGCATCTGAGGACACAGCACTTATTGACAGCTGCTGTACCGCCGCTGCTGCTACAGCCTGTTGCCGCATCTGAACAAGATCAGGTCTGGTGATAGAGTACTCTATGTCCTGTATCAGTCTGACTACCTGACCACTGTTGCACAGTGTGCATATGCTGCCCTGACATCTTCAGCAGAAGGACCACTACTGTAACACCTCAGGATCACTGCTGCGGGCGGTACACCGTGAGGCAGCCATGACACTGCCAGGCGAGAAGCTGAACGTAGCATGCAGAGTGTACAAAGCTATTGACTTTCTGCGCTACTTTTCAGACCAACAAGGCACGGTGACGTACGTGTGGTCAGCAGGCTGATTGTGGGCCACAATGTACGAATCCTAGTATCATTCCGACTGTGTTGCTGCAAGCAACTTATTGGCTGGTGCGGGCTTCAGGTATCTGCCTGTTACAGCCTGACAGTACAAGTGTCAGGTGTCTGTCCACTGAGGCCTGCCACGTTCCTGCGATTAGCACTTTGCAGCTGAGTTGTTCAGTTGGTTAACTCTGCCTTGTATGCGAGCCTGTTGCCAAGTGGTATGCGTGCTTGGGGGTTGACGGTGTAGCTCGGTTCCCTGCAGGAGCGACATGCAGCACCATCGTACAGTCACAAACAGGCAGTTGAAACAAACAACAGCAAAACGCCAGGCAAGAGGAACTTTGGGACCAATAAGAGCGACATCAGCAGCTGCACCTTCCCAGGCCATCATGGCCCCTGGCCTGCCTGCCACGTACAAGCGCTTGGTGGCGAAGCGCACTGGCAATTCATTCAAGGAGGTAGCAGAGGTGGAAGAAACCCCTTTGCCATCACCTGGACCAAATGAGGTTTGTGTGTACAGCTCATGGTGCCTGACAGCATTGTCATGGGCCTGCTGCAGCAGTATAACAAGTAGCATGGTGCGCATCATGCCCTGTAGCTTGACGGGCATTAATGGTCACAACATGATATCTACCAACCAGTTTGATGCATGTTGCCAGAAAACCACTCTCGTTGCACACTCAGCTCCATGCATGCCCATCTGATGTGACATGCCCATGCCCAGTGCAGGTTCTCATACAGCTGAAGTACACAGGCATCAATGGCGGCTGTGAAACCTTCAGGGCCCGTGGCGAGTACGCGTTCTCAGCCAATCGTGACAAGCAGTCCTTCACTCTGGGTGCGGAAGGTGCAGGAGTGATAGCAGCAGTAGGCAGTGCAGTCTCCACCCTGTCAGTTGGACAAGCAGTAGCGTGCAACTCTGCAGCATCATTCGCAGAGTACGGCGTTACACAGGCCAGCATGTGCACACCTGTACCAGCAGCAACCCCAGAGACAGTAGCATTGGTGCTGTCAGCAGTTACAGCAGCAGCTGCGCTGGAGTGTACGGCAGCGGTACAACCAGGCGAGGTGGTCCTTGTGACAGCAGCAGCAGGTGGCACGGGGCACTTTGCTGTACAGCTGGCTCAGATAGCTGGTGCAAGATTGATAGCAGTTGCTGGGGGAGAGGCAAAGAAGCAGAAGCTGCAGCAACTCGGGGTGGAAAGGGTCATCGACTACAAAAACGAGGTGTGCTTAGCCTGTGCTTCAAGGCAAGCAGGCCGAACAACTTGACATGTACATCAAGCCCTGAATGATAAGTATATGCCAGCACTATCAACAATCTGCATGGCAATATCATATCTGGGCACTTTTAAGGCCAGTTTAGCACCTGTCATGTCCAGCCACACTCAGGGTTCAACCAACATCTGGTGGCCTCACATGTCTGTCCTGCAGGATGTGTCAGCGGTGCTGTCATCTGAGTATCCAGGAGGTGTGCATGTCATGTACGAGGGAGTAGGTGGGGCACTGAGGGCAGCCATCATGAAACACCTGGCACCTGGAGCACGAGTGCTGCAGGTGTGTGGCATGATGAGTCAGCCCCGGCAGCATAATGGCAGTAGAACCGCTCAGCATGGTTTGTTGTTGTCCCCATGTCCCCTGCTGAAGTAGGGTGCGGGGCCGATGGCAGGATTGCTATGGCTGATGGCTGATTCATATATATAGCACAGGAGCTGTTGAGACTCCTGTTGGCATGCACAGGGCACTCCAGTCAGTGCTGCAAGCTTGTTAAGCAAGCCCACCACAAGGAGGGCTTGGGATGCAGCTGCCATTCGCCAGCATTCAGGGCTTGCCAAGTGGATTGTGCCTGCCAATAAAGCTTGAGACTATGAAGAACGGCAGCAAGATTCTCAAGCATGATTGAAGCTGGTGCCAATCACGCCTGTTTAGTATTCATGCGCAGCCTCTCTATTAGCGCACAGCGCCTACTTCTGATCATCAGCGATGCAACTTCCAGAGCAAACTCACTGCTACGTGGCATGATGCTTTTGCAGGTTGGCTACATCAGTGAGTACCCCCACACTGGTGTCGATTTTGCTGCTGCAGTGGAGCAGGGTGTTGGGCTGCATGAACTGTTTTGGGGAGGCAGGAATATGGAATTGGAGGATGGCAAGAAGGTCTTTGGGCAAGTGTGGCCTAAGGTGGGAGTTGAGGGAACAGTCATAACGTGTTTTGATGGAAGGTCAAGAACAACAGTGCTCAATGGCTGTTGCAATGCCAAGGGCCCTTTACACCTTTGTTTTGGCTTGTTCCACGACTGATTAATTTGGGGTTGACACACATTGTTGGGCTTGACGTGTATTAAGATTGTGCAACAGTTGCTGCAGTCATCAGAAATATGCCTAGTAATCATCAAGTGTACTGATTCAGGTTCTCATCATCACACAATACCCATCTTGTGCCACCATGCACTTAATCACTAGTTCTTGCCGCCGCTGCTGCTGCTGCTGCAATTACCTGCAGGATGTTGCAGCCATACGGCGTTGCAAGCGCAAGGTGTTCCAACTGTACGAGCAGGGCAAGCTTCAAGCCTGGGTGGACATCGACCATGGGTTCAGGGGTGTCGAGCAGATACCTGATGCAGTGGAATATATGTTGAAGGGGGGTCACATTGGCAAGGTGGTGGTGCCCATCACTAGTACTTAGTATATTGATGGCATGAAGTTATTTTGCTGCACGTCCACTCGGCTGGGCTATTTCCCGGGCCGGCAGTGTCAATCAACTTGCTCAGCAGCCTCTGCGTGCTTCCTTGTCAGTACCCAGGTCATTGCAAGCCCATAGCATGATGTTGTTTGGCCACACCAGCCCTGAGGAAGGGCTTGAAATAGAAGTGTTTGTGGGCATGACTGGTTCTGGAGTGCGAGCCCAATGTATGAGGGTTTTGCAGTTGAAACTACTGCTACTGGATTCGACTCAGCCTTGGGCCTCCCTCAGAAACTAGTAGTGTTGTTTGCTGTAGACCTGCACAGCCCTCCTGGTTCGCGACTTTGCAATGCTGCTATCTATTTGAATGATCCAGTGAATCTGGACGGTCAACTAAAAGACTGCAGCTGCTTCCCACGTCCTTCAGGCCAGTACACAGTTAAGTAACGTACCAGCGCAGCACTTGCCGGACAACTTTGCAGGTATGGTCACATTCTCTGTATAGCTGAACGTTGCCTGCAGCTAACTGGTGCAGCTGAGTACGCGGATGCAACGCCCTTGACCAAGGACTGCACCATCAAACGCTGATAGCAGCTCTGATGTCTAGCAGGTCCATGCTAGACACCTACGATTCATATTAGACAGTCGCTGTTGGACTCAAACACTTCTGACAGCTGCCGATGCATCTGCGAACAAGTCACTAGCATGACGGTTTCCAGCACCTCTGTCTGTTCAGCTGAAGCTGTGCCACTTGAGCAGCCGACATATGCGCAGATTGATGATATAAGCAAATTACTTCAGGTACATTGCGGCTGAGCAGCCTCCAGGGACGACATTTGTTGGAGATGCAACCACTGTGTGTTGCTGTGACAACTTTGTCAAAGTTTGTCAGCAACCCACATTGACCTACATGAGCCATGCGTTCCGTTGTGCAAACAGACGCCAACATATACGGCTGTCATGCACTTACTTGTGCTGGACTTGCTGCACAGGTTACGAGCTGTGGGCTCACCACCAACAAGCTGCAGCCTGAGGTCACACGCATCTCAGTAGCTGATCAAGGCAGCAAACTGGCATACTGGCCACCCGCCCTGTGTCAGTTTACTGCTTTGACGTCAATCGACCTCTCCGGCAATGCGATCACCTTCATACCACAATCTGTACAGACACTGACTAGGCTCAAGGTGCGCATGGAAACCAGCGGCAGTCAGTGCCGCATTCCTTGCAGCAAGAAACAAGGACTTGCAGGGCTAGCAGTGTCTGCAACAGCAGAAAGGGATGTAAACAGTGTCTGCATACCATGAACAAATGTCAGAACATCCACCAAGCTACACCACAGCCCTGAGAGAATGGCGCACGCAGCATAAGACATTAGGATTGTTTACTGCAGCCGCGGACTGACACTTGGATGGACCTACTACTGCCACCCACTGCTGCTCTCCAACAGGTGTTGTCAGTTGCGAATAATAACCTCACAGCGGCCCCTCCTGAGCTGAGCTGCTTGACTCAACTCACTGAGCTTGACCTCAGCAGGAATGAGCTCAGAGCACTACACCCGGCACTGTGCACACTCCACCAGCTACAGGTGACGACTCGAATACCCAACTACTGCGCCTTGACACAGTGCAATGTAGAAATTTCCTTATTGTGTATATGCATCAACTTCTCTGACCAGCACACGTGTACACCTGCATCACATGTTCACCTCAACAGTGCCAGCCTGGCAGTGTTGCCAAAGTTCTTTATGGCTTGCATATGTTCAGGTATTGAACGTCATGGGCAACCAGATTAGCCAGCTGCCAAAACACTTTGGTGACCTGACCAGCCTCATCCGCCTGGGACTGAAGAGCAACAAGTTAACAGAACTACCAGCCAGCTTCACTCAACTCACAAGCCTGGTAGAGCTGTTCATAACAGATAATCAGCTCACCACACTGCCACAAGGTACTCCCCAGCCTTGGCCCTCTTGGTGCATGCAGCTGAGTGTGCCTTCCAAAGTAGCAGTGACTGTGCAAGCATCACAACAGTTTGTTGATGTGATCAATTTTCTGGACTACAGCGACACAGGGCACAAGTGTTCACACAGGGCACAGTTGTTCACCTTCACAGAGTCAGGTTGGCTGTTGCTGGTGGCTGTACTAGCACATGCATGACATGGCTCATCTTGTGCAGGCTTTGGAGCCCTCAAGTCGCTTGTCAAGCTTCAGGCGTCCTTCAACGCCTTCACTCACCTGCCTGGTGATCTCTGGCAGCTACCACAACTGGAGATGTTCAGACTTGCAGTTGGTCAACTGGACAGCTGGCCAGCAGACCTTGAAGAAACAGGTACCGCAGCAGTGCTGCAAGAAGACAGCTCAGTAATCTGCTTGCACAAACAGCCTTCTTGCACCCAGGCACGTGCTGCGATCCTGCGACCGGCCTGCAGAGTAGCTACTATAGTAAGGTGTGCCGCAGCCTGCTTATGGCACATGTTTGCATCATGTTGTCAGCAGCCTGCTGAGGAGGGCCTCTTTTACTGTATCACTGGCTGCAGGTGGTCTGCCCAAATTTGCTTGGTGCTCGCTTGGAGGCAATCCTGCCGCTGCACCAGTGCCTGAGATTCCTTCTGACCTCGTCCGGGTTGACATCAGCAGCCTGTCCTTGGGAGAAAAGCTGGGCCAGGGAGCATCAGGAGAAGTCTTGAAGGGTGAGCTTCTGATGTTATTCAATGCTGGTGAGGTGCTGCAGCCCAGTTGCAGTCTTCAGGAGGCTGCCTCCTTGTTTCAGCATAGTATTTGACCTGAGAGCATGACCGTGAGGTGTGCAGTACTTCTATAAAGAGGTATATTCCCAATGAGGTGTAGCTGCTGGAATAAACTGCTGCAGGTGTATACCAGGGTCGGGATGTTGCTGTCAAGATCTTTGTAGCTGATGTGAGTCCAGACGGTTCAACCGGAGAGGAGTTGGCCATCAACTGCCATGTCAACCACCCTAACCTAACCAAGGTCTTGGCCCTGGTGGCCGACTCCAAGAAGGGCAATAACGCCCCGAATGATGGAGAGCGTCTTCAAACATCAGCAGCTGAACATCTCTCAGAGGGGTCAGAGGTGGCTGCAGTTGGTGCACAAATCATAGGCATGGTGCTGGAGCTGGTCGACGGCAAGCCACTTGCTGGCAGGCCTACGTCAGAACACCTGCTAAGGTGCAAGTGAGTAGGAGCTGTGCAGGGACAAATGCAGTCACAGCTGGACGACAAGAACTGTTGTTGCAGCTCAATTTGGTGGCAGGTTGCATTATCTACAGACACATGCAAACTTTGCAACGTGCTGGCAGCGTGTTGACTGCTGTGATGCACACAAATACACCTGCTGATCAGCAGTCTGATGATCAGCAGTCAAGGTGGTGAATAGGTCTGGAATTGCACCAACAGAGGCCTTGGTGGGGGCATTTACGCCAGCCAGTATTAACCATACTGTGAAAGTGTGCCTGCAGGTGGCCAGACAGTCAGGTGTTCAGTATGGCAACCACACTGAGCGTATGTCATGGTGTGGCCAGCTCACTAGCATACTTGCACAACAATGGTATTTGTCATGGAGGTGCGTTCAGCTGTCTCTGCCTGATTGTGGTTTAGGCCGCAGTTGTTTTACACAGCAAAGCTAGTATAAGACTACACGCAGTCTCTGGGTCACAGGCAGGACAAATTTAGGTGTGCTGCAGAGTATGTGTTTGTTGTGTGCACCTCAATGAATGGTGCAATGCACTGCAGCAGCAGGCCCTGACACCAAGCTAGCAGGAATTCACAGCATTGTGAGATATTGCACATGCACTGGCCCAGTGGCTAGAGTTGCTGATAGTGCTGATCACAAACTTAAGCTGGGCTCGCTGTGTCACTTGCAGACGTCTACGCCCACAATATCATAGCAGATAAGCAAGCAGTGCAGCAGGGGCTTCCAGCTAGGCCTGTGATGTGTGACTTTGGTGCAGCATACTGCTATCATCCAGCAACAGCAGGCCGCTTCTGGGAGGCCATGGAGATGCGTGCCTTTGGACTGTTCATGGAAGGCATGGTCTACAGGACAGCTGGCAGTGACACGTCTGGTGGTGCAGGCAGCAGCGACCCAGTGAAGCAGCAGCTTGAGCAGCTTGTAGCAAGGTGCTTGACCACGAGGGTTGTGGACAGACCAACATTTTCCAGTGTTGTGGGTGAACTGCTGTCTTTAATGAAGGCTGCAGGTGTGATGGTGCCTGTCTGAAGGCAGCTCAACTGGTGATCAATTTGCTTGATCAGCCCCATTCCGCAACGCAAGAGCATGCTGGCTTGCGGTGGCAAGTCTGCTCACAGATCAGACTCATCTGAATATATGGTCAGCTAATCACCAACGCACCTCATCACCATATATAAGTGGCGCTCATGGATGGAGCCTACGGACCTTTTAAGACTGTCAAGGGTGTCATTGCAGCGAAACTGCACACTGTGTGTCGTGACGCCATTGCAATGATTGCATAACCATGACTCAGCTAGCAGCCTACCATCAGAACGGGCGATGCAGCACAGGTTACCGCGGCAACACAAAGTATTATGGAATCTCATGTCACAATCTGATCGACTGGCATCCGATGCTTGGAGTCAAAGCCTGACTCGGGACCGGTTCATCGCATTGATAATCCCAGCAGCCCTTCAAGTTCTTCTCAACCAGCAAGCCTTACAAATTGCACTTGGGAACAGGCCATGTATAGGCTGATGTCCGACATCTGTGACCACGGAAGTGACCAACTTGAAGTACTGCTTAATGATGATGGTCAGCAGATAGAAACCTCATCATTGTCAGCCGAGGCCCAGGCATGATTCAAACAACACAACACTGGTGCACCTGGCAGGTGGTAAGCGGAGCGTAAGCTAGCTAACCAGCGCTGGTTGTGCAAGTCATAAGCACCATACCTTCCTCTGCAGCTGCATCACACATTCTGCTGTGCCATCACCCACTCTGCAAGCAGCGCTGCTCCGAACCCAGTAGGCAAACAAGCTGCATCATCCCATGCAGTACCTGCAGAGTAAGCAGACATAACAGGCATCCTTGTCATTGAGCGGCATGAATAGGAGGCAGATGAACAGAACGTAAAGACCGTCTAAACGGTTCAGCTGTTAATAATCATACTCCATGGACTGCCACAAATGCACAGTGTATTTGATGCGGAGTAACGCTACTCACTGTCAACAGTGGCAGCAATGCCATTGGTCAACACGGTGAAAGCATGCTTGCAATAGGCTCAACATTACAGGCCAAGAAAGTCACCAACCAGGTATACAAGTACTTGTATGGCAGGCAGCGTTCCCTGGCAAGGCGGTATACATTTGCTGAAGCATTGAATGGTCTGAACACAAGCCTAGCCTGCATGCTGTAGGTGTTGTATCAACCTGCCACATCCAGGTGGGCCCATTGCACTCCCTCTCTGATGAACTCCTTCAAGAACAGAGCAGCAGTGATAGCACCTCCCCAGCGGCCTGCTAGGATAACACCCATGCAGCAGTGTGCCGGCTTACAGTAAGAGGGCAGGGAATGTGTTATGGTTGCCCAGATGATGATCCTATGCTCACAGAAATCCCTTGGTACCCGGATTACTGGCAAGCTGCAAGCATAGTGCCAAATGCAACACTGGTCGCCAAGCATCAATGCCTCTGGTGAAAACCCATGCACTGCTTACCTGCATAATTCTTGATGTCAGCAATGGGTGACTCGATCTTCTTTCTGAGGGATTCTGTCAAAGGCATGTGCCAGAGCTTCTCTCCTGGGAAGCAGCACACAACCGTAGCAGGTGACAGCTCTAACAACCAATTGGTCTCGCAAGTGCCAGCAGGATGCTATCAGTGCAAGAAGATCATCAGCACTGGCTGGCGTCAGAAGTTGGCAATGCATGATGCCAGGCCTTGCTATGGTACGCAAAGCTGTACAGGTGGCAACATCATTTGGCCACGGCTCAGAAGGTCACACGGCAATTAGGCCTGAAAGAAACTCACCAGAACTCCTGCCTGCTGAGCTCAAGGCTTGTGCCAGGTCATCACTGTTGCTGAACAGTGCTCCTGTGTCCTGGCCTAGGGCAATGCCAGCTGCACCCGTCAATGTGGCAATATCTACAACAGTCTGCAGAAGACATGCAGAAGACAAAGCTGTACAGTGGGCACATGCACTACTCACACATACTTTATATTGCTCAGTGTGGTTCAGGCGTAGGACCGACATCACTCTTGCCTGACTGGGTCTGCAGAATGCAATTGGGCAACACATCAAGGCATCCAGAGTGTGGCGCTCACCTCTGCTGCAGCCTTCTCTTGTGCATACCAGAGTGCATCAGCGAGTGTGAGCCTTCCCTCGGCATCTGTGTCATTCACCTCCACTGTGATGCCGGCCGCAGAGGTGTGGATGTCACTGGGGCGAGTGGCCCGACCACTGACCATGTTCTCACAGGCAGCAGTGATGAAATGGATCTGACAGCACCAGGTGACAGACAGGCAACCAAACCATTCAGCACAACATACCCAACACTATAAGCACATTTGCCACAGCATATCTATATTAATGCATGGCTCTACCTCTTTTGCTGCATATTGAGCTCTCTGATGCTGCCAAACCATTGGAATAGTGACATGTGCTGGACCCTCGCCTTCAACCACCATGCAGGCATCATATGGACAGCTGATACTGCAGTGTGGCCATGAGGCATGCAGGCTGCTTCACCTCCAGGCCCGTTGGTTTGAGGGCCACGAGGGCTCTGGCAGCACCCAGGACTGCTGCAGCACCACCCATATCACACTTCATGGTCTCTGCAAAGTACAACAGCCAGGTCACTTATGAAGCAGGGCCAGCACAGACTGCACAGATGGCTTCAATAAATCGCCCACAAAGCAAGTCATAAGGGCCGACGTCCTTGCAAGTTGTGTTCAGTGCCAAATTTGCACCTAGCTGCTAGCCACACTACACAAGAGAAGTATTATAAGCATACGGACAAAAAGGTGAAAGTGGTGCAAGCGGGGCTCGCACCTATGCCTCCTTGCACCTTGAGGTTGTAGCCACCAGAGTCAAAGGTCAACCCCTTGCCAACCAAGGCGATCTAGCAGCACAAAAGCAGCAGCAAACCGCACAGCAGACGTCAGATTGGTCCAGCAGCAGTTCGAGTCACTCAAGCTGAGTCAGCTTTGCAGGAGTGTGCGCATGCCCAGCCCACTGCTGTGCATGTTTTGGACCCGTCCTGGGGCGTCATTCCCTGAGGGATCAGTCCTTGGGTAGCAGCTTCTTCTACAAATCACCAACAACACGCTCTGCTGCAGGTGAGTCAGGAGACACGTTTGCATACATTTCAGACTTTCGATCAGGCTCCTGCATGGCCACCTTGTGTTTGACTTCACCATCTGGCTTGTAAGTCAGGTGTATGAACCTCAGAGGCTCCTCTGATCCCTGAGCCACACCAACAAACAGGCCCATGCCCAGAGCGCGGCACTCAACCTCATCCAGTACACACAGACTCAAGTGTCCTGGGTCCAGGTCAGCGATGTGCTGTGCTGCTGCTGCCAGGTGTGAGGGAGTGCACACGTTGGCAGGAGCCTCCACAAGCAACCTGAGACATCAAGGGAAGCAGGATCACAGGTGCGTGAGTCCAGCAAGGGATCTAGGAAGCTGTGTATACACATATGCTTGTCCTGCATGCAGCTATTGTCCTGGACACACATTTTACATTCTCACTCAAGGCTTATTGAAATCATGCCACAGGCTGCTGACCTGTATGGTGGCATGGAGCAACCACATACAGATAAATCAGCAGCGCACTGGACTGACAGTCACTGCAAGCACCTCACCTGGTAGTGAGAGTGCCTTGAGCCATTGCCAGACCCCTGTCTGCTGCTGCTGCCAACTCAGCTGCCAAGCTGCTAGCACTGCTGCTGCCACTGCCCACTACTGTCACCTTCATCGACTGCAGGTGAGCCCTCTGCTCTGGCTTACTGCGGTACCTGACGGTCGCTTCATACAAGCCATTCACAGCTGCTGACACAAAGCTTGTTACTGCTGCCCTCGTGGCACTGTTTGATGGCAGGCAGTGAGTCGCTACGTGGATAGTTCTCAGTTTGTACAACTTGCATGCTGCTGCCACAGCAGCACCAGCAACCTGGAAGCAGCAAGATTGTGAGCTCCTTTCGTTGACCAACATCTCCTGCTGTGTGAGTCCATGTACAGTGTACAGTGCAGATCTTGGCATTGAGCATCTGCCGAATTCAGGCCCATTCATTTGCGGTAACATGAGTGTTGTCTCTCTCATCTAAAAGCCTCTGGAACAGGCTGCTCTTTAATCATGAACACCATGGTGATGGCTATACTCAGATGTGAAGGTGGCCGCTCTCCTTGTTCCTGCAAGCGATCATGTGACAAAAGCTGTACCTCAGGCCCGTGACAAGGCTTCAGCTGTTTACAATGCACTCAGTGGTACTTGTTTGCTTACTCACGTGGTGGGCATTCTGGTCCCACTGTGGCAGATGTTTGTAGCCACCCAGCCCTACCAGCAGCAGGCTGCATGGCTTGCCAGCATCATCAAGGACCACAACAGGCGGTGAGGTCTCCCCCTGCAACACCAGAACAAACATCAAGCCCCGGCTGGACAGCTGTGCTGCACTGGCACTGAGGGTATGGATCGTGCAATGCGGCAGTTGTTGTGAATGCAAGCAGGACGCAAGTGGTATTGTGCTGAGTATGTTTTGAAGCACTGATGGCAAGAAATCTCAAGTCAGTTAGGTGTGTGGCTATGCTAGCAAGCCAGCATGTGGTATCCAAGCAGATGCCCCACAAAGAGTGACCTCTAGGATGGTGATTGCCATCACCTTGCAGCACAGACCTGTTTGCCCTGGAAGCTGCTGAGCCGGATCGCTGCATCTACTTGTGCCTTGATGGTGGTGTTGACAGCAGACAGGAAAGGGTGTACAGCTGCAGGTGGCACCAGCGCAGTAAGCAATATGCTGATTCAGCTGGTATGTGGCACAGGTGCTATAGCCGAGGGGTATATATATGTATAACACTAAGGGACCCCAAAGGTCATCAAGACACAGTGACATTTTGAGCATGCCTACTGCCCATTGCCCATTATACAGCAGCATGCCTGCTACATTCGCCGTATGGAACAAGCCCATGCAGAAGCTTACAGTCTCCAGGACTGTTAATATGTCTGTCTTCAACGAGCAGCAGCAAGACGTCCTGTGGGTGTTCACTTGCAAGCTTTACATCTTGCCAATCGCTGGTGACAACTGTTGATACCAGAGGTAGGGTTAGGGCCTCAAACCGTGCCTTGAAATTGTGCATCATAGCTGCAGAAACAAAAAATGCTACAGTTACAATAGTAATAATATTTGTCGGCGACTCATCCCACATTGCCAGCTGCACTGACAGGCTGTATAAAGCTCAGAACCTAGCACAGCTGGCATTGGAGGTGCTACAAGGAGCCGCCGGTGTCAGTAGATATGCTTGTAGCCGGTTCAAAGATGAACACTGCTCGAGGCGTCACACTGCTGTCAAACGTCAAGCATCTCCGACGGTGTGCAGTACAACAACACAGTGTTGCTCGATTGGTACCTTCTTTGAGATAGCCAGTCTTGTTCGGCACTAAAGAATCGGTTTAACGAGGAATATGACCAGTCTCTTGAGGATTTGAAGACGTGCGATCATGAAGCCGGGGTCAGGCTAGAAGCGAAGGGTCGTGGTGGGACCAGGTCTATGAACAGAAGCCTGCAGGGCATTGATGATGTACTTACCCGTTATTATGGTGGCTGTATGTGTGATTGTGCTCACTTCAGGGGTGAAAGCTGCTGGGGTACTGCTCGCGTAAGAGTAACAAGATGCAACTGCCAAACACAGCAGCTTACAGCCTGCACCTCTGCAGCCAGTAGCGCTGTAAGCCGCCACTTGTTTGATAGTACTTGCAAAGCTCAAGATCAGTACCAGCGCACAGGTCGAAGTCATGAACGCTCGCTCACTAGCCACACACTCCCGCACTGCAGCCCATGCATGCAATGGGCCGTCACGACGGATGGTTGCAGCTCGCTCTGCGTCTGTAGAAGCGCCTGCCAAGCTGTCAGCCACTGATCGGGTCAGGCTTGGCACCTCTGACCTTGAGGTGTCGGGTGAGCAGCTGCTAGCAGCAAAGTTCTGGGGCCGGCTCTCTATAGAGCACTCATGGCCAACAAATAAAACATGAACATCACTGCATCTAGGTGTTCCCACGCTTCAATTGACAGCAGGCCTCAGTGCTGTGGTCCAGTGCACAGGGCAGTGCCACATGTCCACAGCAATATTGCATTGCGCTGCCCTGCAGTGTGTTGCCTGGGCACTATGACATGGGGCAAGCAGAACACCGAAGCAGAAGCTCATGAGCAGCTCAGCTACGCATTTGACTACGGTAAGCAGCTTCAGCCGTCATATCTACCTGATTGCTGTCCCTGTGCAGTCAGGGGCCATACAAAGGCAGCCAGCCAGATGCATATCTGCTGCAATAGGAGGCCATTGCTGCCCCAACCTCACTGTCAAGCGCACCTTCTTCCATCCCCAAGTGTGTTCATGCAAAAGCAGCACTCCAGGCTGCTGGTACACTAACTTGTGGCCACAAACCTGGCAGTGGAGAGCAGGAAAAGGTTTCGGCACACATTGTTGCGGCATTGTTTGGGTTCTCATGCTGACACAGTGCTGCACTGTGTTGACATTGCAGGCCTGAACTTCATGGACACCGCTGAGATGTATCCAGTGCCACCTACAAAGGACACTCAGGTGGGCAACATCAATCGCTTTCAACGCCAGCTGTGAAGCAGCAAACGGCAGTGCTACCGTCAACGGCACACACCTGCCGTTGGCATAAGCCCTGCAGTGTGTAGTCCTGCAAGCATGCAAGCTTCTAAAGCCATCCATGTCTGTTTCTTGTGTGTCTGCCATTGTCCAGGGCTTAACTGACAAGTACATTAGCTCTTGGCTGAAGAAACAAAAGAGGGATGACATCATTCTAGCAACAAAGGTCAGTGGTCACAGAGCTCTCACTGCAAGGCTTCAGCAGCTTGACCTGATTTATTGCAGGGAGGCTGAAGGGTTGTGCTGTGTAGGACAACAGCGGTGCTGGCATATGCCTCATTCCATGTCACTGCACAGTATGCCACCAGACAACCTAGTGTGCAGTGGCAGCTGCTGGTCAGCACAGGCACAGCCACTCAACATGCAGCAGCCTGCCCTGAGAGGGGAGAAATCCTTGCATGCATGTAAGAGTGTAGGCAGATATGGATACACGGAAAATGCAGGAATGGACTCACCTGACTGCTGCTGCAGTGGCTGGAAGGTGCCCGCAAAGCATATGCCTAGAAGCACAGCAGCCAGCGATTTTGTACGGGAGCTTTGTTCTGTCTGGAGTTGATTGACCAAATAGGTACCGTCTTTGGCTTGTGCAGGTAGCTGGTTATGGCACTCACAACACGTACCTGCGCGACAATGGGGAAACGGTGCGGGTCACCCGGGACCAGATCATTGAGTCAGTAGACAAGTCCCTGAAGCGCTTGGGAACAGACCACATTGACCTGCTGCAGATTCACTGGTGGGCAACAGGGTGGCTGACATGTGCTCACGCTCTAAACCTACTTCCTGTGTGCTTGTTGACTTGTGTATCGTGGTCTGCTGTACACTGCCAACAGCGCTGCCCACAGCATTGGAAGCTGTGTGGCTGGTGACAAAGCATGCACTTCGTTGTCGGGAGGGTCGATTCCTGTCACTGCTGTTGTGTGGCCTGTGTGGTGTGCAGGCCTGACCGCTATGTGCCGCTTTTTGGTGCTGCTGCGTATGACATTGCCAATGAGCGTGAGGGTGACATCCCATTTGATGAGCAGCTCAGAGGACTTGAAGAAGTTGTGAAGGCAGGAAAGGTGTGTACCTTCTTCGTGCTGATATGTCAGGATTTGTTTCTGATAGTTTCTGCTGCAGTTTCTGATGGTGTCTGCTGCAGTTGAACTGTGTATATCACATTGATCTTCACACCTTCACATCCTTTTGTTGTGTCTGAAGTCATGCAATTGCTGCTTTGCTTCTTATGCCAAGTCAGTAAATAGCTAGAGGCAATAAGAATCATCTGTGCACGAAGGTCAGCGTTGCCTGTTGTTGCAGGTCCGTTACATCGGTGTGTCAAATGAGACCAGCTACGGCGTGAGTGAGTTCATTCATGCGGCACAAACAGCTGGCTTGCCCCGCATCCAAACAATCCAGAACTGCTACCACATGCTGCAGAGAGGCACCTTTGAGACAGACTTGGCTGAGATGTGCAGGTGGGCAGGCAGCCACTGGTTCCTGCACTGGTGTACCCAGGGTCAGCCGAGAATATCCTGCAGCCTGGCCTTGCTGCTGAAGGGCATGCTGTGTGTGCCAGTAAGCAGGGAATACGCGATGGAATTGATTTTCATCATTAATTTGTTTGATACATTTGCGGAGTTGCGCCAGCATGTCAGCAGCAACTATCGCAGCATGTTTGACAGCATCAGCCCCAGCAACTTCATGGGCTGAGGAGCATTGTCAAGGCGCATGTGCTGCTGCTGCTGCTCTGCTGCAGGCGGCACAAGGTCAGTCTTCTAGCATACTCTCCTCTTGCTGGTGGTGTTCTTTCTGGCAAGTATCTCAAGGCAGACACACCAAACACCGCCAGATTAAACCTGTTCCCTGGCTACATGGTGAGAGTCAAAGACAGCAGATAAACGATGTTGTGGCTGCCTATGTCTCAATTAGTCGCTGTGCAAGTTGCTTCAGTGCTCAATGCTGCATTTCATTGTTTTGCACCTACCCTGTCGGTTGTCAGCTGTGAGCAGGCGGAGGGTCAATGGATGTCAGGTAGTTTGTCAGTGTCCTTCTTAACGCCGTAATGTACATGTCATGTGCTCAGGAGCGTTATAACAAGTCTGTGGCCCGTGTTGCCACCGAGGAGTATGTCAAGGTTGCTGAGAAGTACAATCTTACACCAACACAGCTTGCACTCGCATGGTGCAGGTGAGCATTGATGAGTCTATACACTGCATGCAGCAACGGGCTTCAACCGGCAATACCAGCGAGCCTGGTGTAGAGTGCAATTAAATCTTCAGCATAGCACATTGTCTCTAGTAGCAGTAGCACACAACAGTTCACACAAGATGACTGAACCTTGAGGTCGTTTGCCTGACGGTCTGTCACAACTCCAACACTGCAGGTCCCGCTGGTTTGTGAGCAGCAGCATCATTGGTGCCACCAGCCTGGAGCAGCTGAAGGAGAATCTAGATGCATTCAGCATCACGTTACCTCAGGAAGCAGTTGACGATGTAAATGCAATCTACAGGAAGTACAGGGACCCACCGATGTCTGCTTAAGCCGCCCCAAGCTGCATTGGACGGACACATGGAGGTCATCTGCAGCCCCACTGCAGCAGCTGCAGCGGTTAATATGCAGCAGTGAATATGCAGGACACCAGGACCTGAGGAGACATAGCTAGCAACCGTCTACATGATAGGGGGCATGTTCCGGTCGTCCAGGATCAACAGCGTCTGCTACAGCATCAGTCTGTGAGGGTCTCGCACGCCCTGTGTAGGAGGGGCAGGACTGGTGATCGCCAGCTCAGTTGTCGGCGACTTCTGCAGGGTATTTGTGCCCTGATTACTATCGACTCAATCTCAGCAACTTCCTGAGTTAAAATCCCCTGTGGGCATCTTCCTGTGACAAGCAATGAGTTTTGGCAGTTGTTCTTATTCTTGGTCAGCTGCAACATGCTGCCAGCAGACATCGTTGGTCACAGCCGTGCAACCTGATATGTGGTGCATCCACTGCATCTTTGTGCATACTCGTGTGACAGCAGCAGAATAACTCTTCGACGAGCACACGACAAAATCACATGCCAGCTCATTTGCCAGCTCATCCAATGTTGCATGGCTCTGAAGGTACTGTGCACGTGGCATGTCCTGGCAAGCATGGCTAGCTACAAGGTACAGAAGCTCCTGGGAAAGCATATGATTGTTCTTTGTATGAGCAAATCTTTGCCCCTATCCCACGCACAGTTGCACTCGCAAAGGGGCGGGACCATTGCAAGTGGGACATTTCGATAATCTCAATTTCGATTATTTCACGCTAATAATGCCGGAAAATTGCAACAAAACAGTATTAGGCTTGTTCGACAATTGTAGAAGCGAAGCAGGCTTGCGATCACTGCGACTACGTGTGCGATGACGCTTGGACATCACGTTGACGACTTCTTGCACCACCAGATGAGCATCCAGCAGGGCATGGTCCCTGTCCTAGTTTGTGGCTGTAATAGCATCTTGTCGCGCATCTTTGACGAAAAGCCGACACAAGGACATCAATCATAATGCACAGATCACAACGCGACCTGAGCTTTCCAACATATCTGAGCAGTTTTCTCTGGCAAGCGAATCCTCTCCAGTTGTTTGCAAATACTCTGAGCAGTACAGGGTACTTACCAGGTTCCTGAACGACAGCAACCGGTCCACAGGTCACACAGCAGGCAGAAGCACCAGAAAGTTGGGAAGGATGGGTTCATTGACATTCTCCACAAAAGACATTCCAGACTTATCTGGCAAGACATTTATCATCACCGGAGGCAACTCAGGCATAGGTGGGCTGAACTTTAGCCTGTGACAAGCACCGGCCAACAGCCATGGTGTAGGCTTCATTTTGCTGACAGGGTTACAGTCACAATCTCCTACAATGAACTTGCCAGACAACTGTAGCAGTGGACCAACCAGCGCAGCAGTAGACCAGAAGCATGCCATGGTCATTCTGCAGGAAATGCAGGACCACTACAGGGTCTTCTGTCCACCCCCCTCTAAACATGCCGTTGAACTCACTCGTTTTCCGGTGCATGCCCATTTCAACAGGTTACGAGACAGCCAAGAATATTGCTGTGAAAGGCGGTCACGTGATCATTGCCACCCATGCACAGAAGCCTGGTGCCCCCATGCCTACTGACGAGGTTGATGGACCAGGGTAAGTAAAGTAGTCACTAACCATAACTTGGCCAGCTGCTGCAATCTTATACATGAGAATGGTTAAGTTCTTATGCAGGGTAGCGTAATATAACATTTGCCACGTCTACTGCACTTCTGCATCATGATGGTTGACACACGACCCTACAAAAACTGCATGAGCAGCTGAGCTGCAGAGCCTGCCCCAGCCGGAACTTCTGGCTGTTCTGAAAGCAGTTGTCCTTGTTCACTAAACCGATTGCCCTTTCTTGAGGCAAAGTCATTACTGTAGAGTGGTGCCTATTTGCTCCTGGTATACAGAGCTGTTGAGAAGATCAAGAAGCATGACAGCAATGCCAAGGTGGAGTACAGAGAATGTGACTGCTCCTCATTCAGGTGTGCTGGGCTGCCTGGTGGTATCGACTGCTGCGCAACGACCTTTACAGCAGTCATCAGCTATGGCACATCTGACAGAGCAGATCATTATCTATACTCATCAAAGCATAAAAAGCATTTCCACTGGCATGTCATACATGACAGGTGGTTTGCCGTGGTCACAGTACAGGCTGGCTATAACAAGCTCTCCACAGCATGCACATCAGCTTGTTGTCCCACCCAGAAGCTGCTGCTGGTGCTTTATATGCTGCACTACTGCAGATCCATACGCTCTTTTGCTCAGTCAATCCTCAGCAGCAGCATGCCTGTGCATTGCCTGATCAACAACTCTGGACTGCAGACACCACCAGATGCAAGGACTGAAGATGACTTTGAGGTGAGGTGGTTTTCACATCATCACAGAATGCAGGGGGCGGATTTGACAGCAGCCTCGATGAATAATAAGCCCCTTTAACCAGGTTCCATTGGTATCACATGGATATCATTGGCAGCTTGTATGCTGGGACATGCTGCTGGGACTGCTTCCGGGGCTGTAGGGCCTTCCGTTGCAATATGCACATGGTCTGACGGGGTGGTGTATGGCTGCTGGGCATAGCCTTACAAAAGCACAATGCTTCTGTTATGTACAACACATTGCAGATTACTATGGGCATCAACTTCTTTAGTCACTTCTACCTGACCCAGCTGCTGCTGCCAGCACTCAAGAGGTCAGCACCAGCGCGCATTGTGTGGACAAGCTCCAACGCTGAGACTGTAGGCTACACCGACTGGAACGATATCAGGTATGGCAGCAGGTCATGCTGTGTGCTGCCATGATTTAGCATCTGATGCCATAGCAAAATTGCAACACGTTCATGCTCACTGCCAGCTGCCAGCAGCCACTAGGACAGCCGCAGCACATCAGGTGGCACTGCCACTGCAGCCCAGCAGTATTTTCATGTTGCGCTGCATTGAAGCAGCACAGGCCCTAGCAGGATGCCAGATGCAGGTTGTTCACACAACTAATGCCAGCTGGTTCATATTCCTGCATGATAAGCATACTGTGCATATCCCGGCCCTATCCAGTGGTATTAACTGTCACAAACTCATGCTGATGAGCACGTGATGACAATTTCCAGGTGCGACAACCGTAGTACAGTCTTTGAGACTTACGGGACCAGCAAATTGTGGATGTTGCTCATGGCATTGGAGTTTAATGACAGGTGAGCACAGCAGCCACATGCACAAAAGCAGGCTGCAGGACAGGCTGCTGACACTTTGTAAAGTCCAGCTCTCGTGCTGCCAATCAACCTTGGAGCAGGCTATGACCAGCCGAAATTTGTGAGGACGGCGCCACCATGGTGATGCCCCCAAGTGTTCTGGATCCAAAATGACAACTATTCTGGAAAGCATCTCAACTTGCTGATAGGATTGGGGTACACTGTATGCAGCAACACAGCCTGAACTGCTTCTGCATCTTCTGCAGGTTGAAGGGCACTGGTGTGGAGTCATTTGCCTGCCAGCCTGGCATTGCCAGGACTGATGCGTTCAGGAAAGGAGACCATGAGAAGACCACTAGTGTTGTCACTGATTGGGCGCAGTTTTTCACCGGCCAGTCTGCAGCAAGTGGGGCACTGTCAATGATGTACTGCGCGACCTCACCAGACTTGGAGGGAAGAGGGGGAACATACTATGGACCTCCTTACAAGGTATGTTGTGGCAGGTATTGCTACAACTGAAACCCAATGATGCTTGCCAATGTTTGCAGAGAGTAGAGTCCTAGTGCTGTGCATCATAAGAACATCCCATGCCCAACCTGCAGTTGCATCAGCAGGAGTGCTCCTGACAGCATTGTGTCTGCTTGGGCTGCAGAAGTAGAGTATGCTGATGGTGTTACTGCCATGCTGTTGTGACGCATATGCCCCGCAGAGCACTTTCACTGCCAATGTGATGAATACAAGTCAATGCAGCCCCAAGAATGAGGAAGCTCACGATCCAGAGATCCGCCACAAGCTGTATGATGCTGTGCTGCAGATTGTCAATGAGACAGCAGCAAAATTGGACCAGGTGATGTTCGCATGTGTGATCTCACTGCAGGGCCCACTGCAGCGATATGTGACCAAGGCATGGGTCTGCTAGACGTTGACTTATGTAGCTGAACAGTTGGCAACCCAATGCTACTTATCTGCTGATAAGCAGGATGCCAGGCAGTACTGCTGGGCCAGCAGATCAGGGGCTGACTAGGGTGCTGATGCTCGTGGATCTACAACAGCCGCTGCTGTCGCATCACATGAAGTGCACAGACTGATGTTGAGCAACATGTAACATTGTGCACTACAGGATGGGGATAAGAAGGCTGGCACAACAGTATGCAGCTCTGTAGCTGTGGACAGCAGGGCTCAGGCCGCAATGGCTGCTGAGGGTGAAGAAGCAGGGGGCATCAACAAGGCCACAGCAGGTGAGCTGAGAGCAGGTGGCTGCACACAGCAGCACAGTACATAGTGATGGGGTGCAGGGTGGTGACTGAATTATACTGGGTTGGGACCTGGTCATGTCAAATGTGGGGTCAGCAATCTGAGCAGGTCCTTGACAAGCTCTTGATGCATTGTGCAAGAGTTTGTGCCCATGCAACACTGGATGAGTTTGCAGATGAGCCGCCCTGCGGGAGATGGCACTCATTGTGTTGGAGATTGTCCTGCTGCATGTCATTGCCACCCCTAGATACTGGGCATCTTAGATATCTTCAAGGGTCGCTTGGCAAGAGAGGATAACTATTGCTTCTACTTTTTTGAGGCCAACCTACTGCCTACGTTCCTGATACATGCACCCAACAATGTCCTCTTTACCATCACAACATCAGCTCCAGCTTTGACATGTTCAGTTGAGCAGCAGATCTCTGTGTGACAAGACCACCTGATGCTATTACCCTCATGCAGGTATGGTTCGAGCTGCTGCAGCAGAACCAGCAGGCACTGCACAATGAGAATTGGACCATGCTGTTTGAGCAAGATGTTGATGTCATCAAATTGAAGAATGTCGACAAGCTGAAATGGAATGGCTTAACTGCAATAAGAGCGGGGTGGTGTGAAGAAGAGAGGAGTGAACTTGTCGAACAAGCTGATGAAGCACATGCATGTTGTTTACACTGCCAAGTGCAAGATCGAGCTGTTGTTGTGCATGGCCAAAGGCACTGTGTAGTCTGTTCTTGTTGACACATGGAATGATGGATCTACATGATTGGACCTGCTGGGTTGCATGCACTGAATGAGCAGCAAGCCAAGGCATGCATGGTATTCTTTTACTGCATGTTGTGAGGTTGATGGCAATGCACACTGCATTGGGTCTCCTAGAGCCCAGGTCTGGGTTTAATGGACGACAACGACGTAAAAATCTCAGATGCTGCTATAATTTGTGCAACACGACTGCTGTTTCTGCTAAGCAGTTGATGCATGGGTAGTCCAGTACGCTGCCCCTATGGCCATGCCCAGGGAGGAATTTGTATCTGCGCATAGTGTCAGCAGTGGTGTTATGTATGTAAGCCAAGTGGCGAGCAAAACTGCTCAAGCGTGTCGCTGGCTCTTGCAGGAGTGGATTGTGCATCAGTGATCCGCAAAACATTAATTCTCACAGATGAGGTGCTTGCGCATACGGTCACTGCAGGTCAAATGTGATCAAGATAGTGTGATCACTGTACTGGGCATCTGCATGAGTATGAGAATGTACTCATTGTCTGCTGTAACTACCTGGACTTGTCTGTCAAAAACTTGCAACAAAAGCCTTTCTGCGATGTGAAGGCTGTTTCCAAGGCTGCTGTGCAGCGACCTCTCCGCTCTGAGTCTGTAAACTGGGAGACACCAGGGGAGGTTGCACCCAGGGGCAAGTGGGTGGTCTGCAGCCGGTTGCCACGAAGCTGCAGCTTGTGTGGCTCATCCCAAAACGTTGGTCGTTCTGTTCCAAACAGCAGCGATGGTGTACCACAAACTTCCAACTACAAATATTCTTGTTAGCTGCAGAGAATGCATCTATATCCAGAGTTGCCAGTGATCCCATGTACATTACAGATGCATCAGCGGCCCTCATGCATGCAGCTCATAGGGGCTGATCAGCTGGGAGTAGGGCCGAACAGCTGATGCTCGTATAATGAACTCACAACCAGTGCCTGCTGCAGCCAAGCAGATAAACTTTTGCAAGCAAGCCCAGCAGCTAGTTCAGTGTGCTCTAGTGACACATCTGCTAATTTGAATTGTGCCACCTTGCTCCTTTCACCACTGTCAGCATCTCCATGGCCTTGCCTGTATTGCGACTGCTCTAAGCGGGCCAGGTAACTCTGACAGCTGCTTGTGCCAAGATGTGGTATAAATTTGATCCGCTTTGGCTCACAAGGATGTACAGTGAGTGCATTGCTGGAGAAGTGACCAGACATATGGTAGTCACCCTCTACCTCAAGGACGGTGTACACAGCAACACGCTCACTGCTGAGGCTGAATGCAACTTCTCCAGAACTCATACCTGCTGTGGTTTGTGCTTCAGATGCTGGCGCACCAGAATCTGCATGGCTGCTCCTGCTGTTAGTGACATCTGCACTGTTTCCTGCAACAGTCACCATCTCAAAACCTGACAACCGCAACTGTGGATCTGGCAATTGCATCTTGGAGAAGGGTGCAAGCCAGACGGTGGCCTCCTGATCCAACTGCCCTGGTGCTTCCAAGCCTATGTGTATATAGCATGTTTGGCTGCTGCACCCTGGTGCTGCTGCCAACAGCAGCTTGATTGAGCTTGAGAAACCTTGGACAGAGCTTCTGGGGGGGACATGCAACGACAATGTCTCACAATGCCTGGACCAAGAATCTGTGCAAGTTGTTGTGGAGGCTTGTTGGCCTGAGTTCTGCATACTCATCTGCTGCTGCTGCTGCTGCACATTCTGCAGAACCCTTTCTGGACGTGGGTTGCTGCCTCCATCCAAGCTCGAGAAAGAGGTGCTGCTGCTGCTGCTGCTGCTGCTGCTGCCAGGATCACTCGCCTGACAGCTGACACTTGAGTCTGCCAGTGACAGTAGGCGCACTGTGAGCTGGGCATTGATCGGTTCCTGCAGATCACTCACCACGTGTACCTGCACAGCACAAGGCATGACACAACAGCGTCAGCAGTTGCAGATCACTCAACAGGAAGACATGGCCTCTTTAAGGCACGATGAAACATACAATCTGTTACACTGGCACAGCCTTCGTAAGCTGTTCACTGTGGTGCAGCTGCAGATGCAGGCTGCATTCCAAATTACTGCCAAACACAGCTGCTGCTTGTCCTGAGGTTCATAATTATAAGCCTTATTTGTCAACCCTTGCCATGCTATCAGCCGCATATTAGAGAGGCCCCAGGGTTTGCCAGCTACCTAGCAAAAGCATGATATAGCAATGCAAGTAGCAGCTGTGATCACACACACATGCAGCTAAGAAGGTGAGCTTCAGCCAGTTGGCAAGCAAGTCCCACCTGTAGTGTGTTGTTGTGAAGGTTGTGCTGTACACTGAGTGCCAGGTCAGCGAATGCCCTGGCCAGCTGGTAGTGCAGGGGCTTCCACACACCACCGGAGTCAACACTGCTCCAACTCGCTCCTGGAGCAGCAGTCATTGTAACACTGGAGATCACTACCTGCCACACACTCACTGGGCACCTGACATTACTTCAAAGCTGCTGCTGAAGCAGAGTATGAGCTACATGGCGCACGACTCATACTGAGCCGCTGCCTCGGAGCCAACAAGCAACCATCATGCAATCACAACGCAT
Organism: Coelastrella sp. MACC-549; assembly: GCA_018290735.1. Classification (NCBI taxonomy): domain Eukaryota; kingdom Viridiplantae; phylum Chlorophyta; class Chlorophyceae; order Sphaeropleales; family Scenedesmaceae; genus Coelastrella; species Coelastrella sp. MACC-549. Next base: position 217,002 of record JABEVS010000020.1, on the reverse strand, counting down.
GCCTGCTCCTCCCTTGCCATGTACTGTAAGTGTCACAGAACCCCGTAGACAAAATTTTGAATATTCAGAGATGCGTTTTCTGTTGAACACGTCCAGTCCCCTCACCCTGCCATATGTCATTGAGCTGCCAGTACAGCACTCCCATAGTCAGTGTGTCTGCTTGAGACCTCAACCTTCTCCAGTAGCTCACAGCAGCATCATAACACAACAGCTGCTGCAACTGGGTCAGGTAGATCCAGTGCTGGATTTCTGTATGAGTGCTGTTCTGCTGAACACCACCCACAGAACCATCATCTGCAGGACCACTGCTGTTGCTCAAGGTGTGCGAGGGTGAGAAAGTGGTGTAATGCATCATATTCCGCCAAAATTTCAGTAAGCTATCCAGTATCCTTGCACAGAAAGCTGTCCACAGGCTACTAGTGTTTGAGGTGCTGCATCTGAAGCGCAGCTGCTGGCTGTCCTGCTGCTGTTCCTTTTGCTGGAACTTATGCAGAACATCCTGCCATGCTTGTGGCATCTTGAAGCGCCGGCTCAGTTGAGCCAGCAGCTCAATGGTGCCATTGGGATGACGCTGCCTACAGCAGCAAGCAGGATGCATGCATCTTACTCTTGGTAAGTACTGAAGATAGACTTAGCAGGAGTAGATGTTGTATCCCCACAAGTATTTACCCCAGGATCTCAGCAACAGGAAGTGTGTGATGCAGAAGAGTGCCCGCTCATTGTTGGTGAGCACCTAGCATGGTCACCGCAGCTGTCGTGACCGAGCACGAGGTGGCCCTATATGTGCTGGTTGCTGACCTGAATTCTGTCATGTCTGCTGCCAGCATCCAGTCCTGTGGTTCTGTTGCTGTCCTGTATGTCGCCCAGCCGGGATAACTCTGCCAGCCATACTCAGAAATGAACCTGCTGGCGGGGTAGGTCCTCCAGTCCTGCAACAGTCAGGTGCCAGGCAGCCCATGTGCCACGAGGCAGAGACTGGTAAGAAGTGGCACCAGTGCATGAAACGATTGGCAACTCTTGCAATATCATGGGAATATAATATAGCAACACCATACAGAAGCCTCTTGCTAGATGTGCAAGCCCCTGACCTGAGCATGCTGTAAGTGGTGTCCCAAAGAAGAAGCAAGAGTTCACCTGGCAATCATCTTTGTAGTTGTAGTAGTGCACATCACCATACTTGGGGTTTTGGGGGTTGCCCCAACGCTTTATCTGCACAGTAGGGCCTGTGCCTGTGCTGCCATCACCTGATGCTGCTGCACCAGGTATATCCGCAGCATGCTGCTGCTGGACCCTCGAAGCTGGCACCATGTCATTGACATTGTCATCTGTAAGCGTTATGTAACCGTTACTTGGTGAGCTGTCAACCCAGGGAATGCCTGGAAGCATCTGTGACACAGCAGCAGACGCAGGTACTCCACATGAGCGGGCTCATTGGCTCCTATTGGGTGCCCCTCAGGGGTTGGGATGTATGACTCAGCGTTGTGTTGCACCGCAGGGTATGGTGAATCTATGCAGGGTTGCAGACTGCTATCATATGGCGTATTGCAGCCAGAAAGCGCCCACATATGTTGGTAGCGCTGTATGCATGATTGCCAGATACACTGCCCCACAGTCCCTGTCATACAGCAGTAGCCTATGATGTTGAGCAGCCTACCTCATGCACAACTGTGCCAACAGTCTGTTCAAACAGCACATCGTAGTCCACTGCAAACAGTGCCAGGTTGCTCCTTGTCTCATTGAACCACTCCATTGCTGCTTCAATCTCATTGTTGCCGCCCCAAAGCACCACTGAGGGATGGCTGCCCAGCCTCATGATCTGCTGCTGCAGCTCTGATTCAACATTGGACAAGAATGCAGGATCTCTGCAAGGCATTGCAGCAGAGGGGCCGTGGACGCATTGCCTGGCATGTGAGGGAAGGGCTTTGCTTTGATGGTTTTTGAGGCACATGTAAAATCTCACAGAATACCTGCTACTGGTGCTGGTGCTGCTGGTGCTTGTGACAGTCGTTGCTGTCGTTTAAGATTAGCTGTTTTAATGAGTTACCTTGGGTAGGGTGAGCATGCAAACATGGCCTCCTGCCAGATCATCAGGCCCAGTTCATCAGCAGCACTGTACAGCTCATCAACCTGCGCCACCACCACCATCACCATCATCAGCAGCAGCAACACCAGCACAAGCATCAGCAGCATCAAGCTATGTCACTGACACATCAGCAGTTGTATGACAACAACACAATTCGCAATGTGAGGAGCTAGGTGCATGAGAACACACGGCCTTCATGCACGTGTTGGAGGAGACATGGTGATGCTCTGTCAGACATGACCCGCTGACATCAGGGCCGCCAGCAGCAACTCAGAGTCTGCACAGGGAAATTCACAGTTACCAACTGCACAGCACAAGAGCAAAACCACATGTGAACCCCAAGCACTAGTAACCCCAGTAGGTTATGATCACAAAAGAGCTTACCTGATAAAGCCCTCCACCCCAGATCCTGATCATGTTCATGTTGGCAGCAGCAGCAGACTGCAGCAGCAGGACCACATCATGAGCAGTCACTGCACTGCTCAGCACATGCGGAGGAATCAAGTTGGCACCCTTTGCGTACACTGGAACCCCATTGACCTTGAAGAAGAAGCTTTCGCCGTCTTCAGATTGCTGCTGGCTTCCCGCACCGCTGCCAGCAGCAGCAGCAGCAGTGGCACCCGCACAGTCCAGCCGCTGCTGCTGGCAGTGCTCATTGCTGCTGCTGCAACCATAGGCAGCTCCAACTGCTGCCTTCATGCCAACCGCATGGTCATGCTGGCAGTCTGTGCGCTGAGTGTCTGTCATGTCATCTGGTGTGTCATTTTGTCTGTCACATCCTGCCTGAACAGCTGCCCTGACAGTCTCAGGCTGTGAGCTGCTTGGGCCTGGCCAGTCCCTAGCAGGTGGCTCCTGGGGATGCCACCAGGTAGAACGGTCTGTTATATTTGCAACATAACGCCATAAACCTTGCACTTGAGCCCATGTGCCAGCCTCTGCAGCAGGTCCAGTTGCTGCAGCTCCTTCAATGTGCCCACTGCTGCTGCTGCTGCTGCTGCTGCTGCTGCTGGGGCCCTTTGACAACAGCTCTGCTGCTGCCTCTGCCACCGGCACTCTCACCAACTCTACTGTCCTGAAGCCGATTCGCCTCTTTATAGTACTACCACTGCTGCTGCCTCTGCCGCTGCCACCTGGGTCAATGATATCAGTGTCAGGTAGGTGGTGCTGGGGTGGTGCTGGCTGGAATGATGTCACAATCTCATACAGTGCAGGTGTTGCCCCGGGTGGCAGCAGGCCCCTCGGCTGCCACAGGTGAACTTCACCTGCAGGAACCTGTAGCTTCATGTGTGCCAGGGCCTGTAGAGGGTTGCCAGCTACAGCACCAGCAGTTAGGGTCACCTGCAGTGCATGGAAGAGGATTGTGGTGCAACATCCCTCACTATAGGCCAAGGAATAGGAGGTACGACCTGCTTTGGTATAAGTTGCACCTTTGTCCCGTGCACGACACCGCAATAATTGCTCTTGCAGCACACAATCTCTGTGATGGAGGCAGCAGCATACTGTTCACTAGCGGTTGTGGTACTAGTTCACCTTAGCGCAAGTGCATTACTGTTGTCCCCCCCCCCTCCCGCGGCCACACCTGCTGCTGCTGCTGCAGGTCCAGCTGGGGCAGCTGTACAGTCAGCTGTCCACTGTCACCAGCAGCAGGCACCAGCAGCTGTGCAGTGATGTGCAGCAGGAATGTGGTGCCATTCACAAGCTGCTGATGAACCAGGGCCCCTGGACACGCCACACCAACATGCACGGGCATAACATAACATGCCACTTTGTCAAGAATGCTGGCTCAATGCCAGTGGCAGCCTGCTTGGCTTCAAGATTCTAGGTGCACAAACTTGGGGTGATTATCACAAGGAATGCGCAGCAAGGCACAAGGTCAGGAACCATACACAGCCGCTGTGCACAACAACAGTCCCAATACAAAACTTGCATAGCACTATGAAGCTGCAGCTGCTGCAGCTCCAGCCAAGTGACTGCAATTATCGCACACTGAAAGTTGTTAAAAGATTTCTCAATCACCTACCAATGAGTGCTGCCCTGTTGAAGCCAACCAGTTGCAGGGGACCTGTAATACCGGCAGGAGCAAAGGCAGGACCCCAGTCCCTGCACAACGGCAATCAACAGCCGTTGCGGCAGTCTCAACCAGCAGATTGCTGCTGCACTACCCTCCCGCAGCGCTGCTAGCTGACAGCAAGTGCATGTGGCGAGTGGCCCTGTGCACATGTGCGCCAGCAGTGGCAGCTGTGATTCTGTGCTGGCCAGTCCAAAGCGTTGATGACCAAGTCTAGACACCAGGTCAGGAAAATTACATCATGTTGGCAGAAACACTGCCATGCACAAGAGGCTCACCAGCCGAAGTCTGAAGCTGGTTTGCGGGCAAAGTTGTACACATCAAAGCCACCAGGCACCTTCACCACACAGCATCAATGGCAGCCGCACAGCAGTGATGAACAGCAGCAGAGTTTCTACATGACAGTCCTGGGTCAGATCAGGGTATGAGGCAGATCAGAATGTGCTGCAGGGCACGAGCAGGGTTGTTGGTGATCACACTGAGTTGGGAATACACAATGAACCCATTGCAAGATGTGCAGCACACCAGCGGTACACGCTTCTGAGCAGCAATGTTAAGAGGGAAGTGGGGGTAACTCTTCCAGCCCCTGCATGCATACTGCAGGTACCAAAAACACCAAAAACATTTGAATATCACTGTGCTGTGCGCAAAAAGAACCCTTCCCCGCTTGTGCCGCTTCCTCACCGCCATTGTTGGTATTGCATATCCGTTGAGTACCTTTGCCCTGAGTGCTGTTGACACTGCTGGCCGTATGATCACACTTAACATGTTGGCACCATCACGCAAGACACTTGAGGGCAGGTCAACCCACCAGGACCTGAGGAGCAGCACTGGTTGCTGTAGGTGGGCAACAGAAGGCTGGAAATGCATGTCGTATGTCAAATACAAGCAAACTGACTGCACCTTGAACATCCTGAAGCTGTTGTTGGATGACTGGAGATGACACCTGTGAGCACAGGCGCTCAACTACTGGCAGTTCCTGCAAGCTAATAGCAGGACCCATGACAGCCACCATACTAATGCAGCATTGGGAACTCGTATCCATGTCCACGTATCGGCAGTACTGGACGGTTTCCTCCGCCCTTGAAGAGCTCTTGCTTGTCTGCCCTCCAGAAATGAAGATATGTCATGAGCATTGTCATGAGCAACAGACAGCATCTGGCTCCCAGATTACCATAATGCTGATGTTGAAGCGGCTGCAAAGCATGCACAGTGGTGCTGAGCATATGCAGCATCAGTAGCTGTGGCATGTCTCACCTGTGTGCATTGTTGGTCCGAAGCAGGTGTCTGCCGTTCAGCAGCACATCCCCAAATGTGTCAACCCCGTGCAGCACCAGCAGCACATGGCTGCAGGCTGCCACCTGCTGGTGCTTCACCCCAGGCCAGATCAGTGTGAAGTTCCAGGTGTCATCAGCAACCCAGCGCGTCTCAAGCTCACCATATCTGTAAGGAACGCAACATTAGCACTGTCTGCATTTACCAAAACTTCAACAGGCTGTTGGCACTACAGATGCTCTTACTATGTTGTTGCATGGCCACAATCGACCAGCATTAGAGGAGACTGTGTGTATTGGTTGGCGTTGACGCACTGCTGGCTGTGATCAGTGGTTTCAAGTGCAGCCTTCAGAGGCCCTATTAAAGTTCAAGATAGCAGACGGCATGACCCAGGTGGACATAAATCTTCTCGTTGGTGCTGGGTTGGAAATGGCAGCAATAGCAGGCAAGCAACAACCCTTACAACTTCCCCAGACCTGTAAAGCGGGTCCTGTTGCACCACACCAGCTGCTGTCAGCACACCCAGGACGTGAGCTGGCAGTGTGGTGGTCACGGCCACTGATTGATTGGAGTTCGATAGCTGCCAGGCTTCAGCAGAAAGATCCAAAAGCACTGGTTCAGCTGCAAACAGCTGTGGGTGGCAGAGAGCAGTCGATGGCAACTTGTGGTTGTGGATTGTTCGACATCAGGCAGTTGGCTGGTGTGACACCTCAGGTTTGTTGTACTCAGGAATGTGCAAGTCACTGATGAAGGGAGTCAGAACGCACTGAGAATACCAAAATCCTATACGCATACGCAGTTAAAGAAGGCCGACTAAGCGGTTGGTCACTGCTTGCGATAATGCAACAGCACCTCTATGCACAGATACTGCAAAGAGCAGTGTACTCACTGCTGGCCCTGAAGACAGGATCAGTGCATAAAGCGCCAGGAATGTGGTATGATACTTGAAGTGCATCCTTTGCACTGTGCTTACATATCTTCGAGATCGCAGCAGAAGCAGGCTGGCTGGAAATGCATGTGTCCTATGCTGGCGTCATTGGCACAGTAGGCAGAGCAATATCTTGAATGTTGCTAATTGACGCTTACTATGCTATACCACGTGCCGTGTATGTGTGTTACAGCTTGTTCGTTGCAGGCGTTGTCCCGACAAGGCACTCGGAACGGCAGCAATACAACGCATTTCTCATCGCAGAAGGTGGCCCTGGCACTGATAGTAAGCATGCAATATCAGCTGCTGCTATTGGTGTTACGTACGTGGTACGTACCGATCCCGCCACAGTCTAGTCCCGCTCTGCTGCGATGTCACCAGTCTTGCCAGAGGCTTATATGCTCTTTGCATTCCAAAGCAGCTGACAGTAGACAGCATATAGCAGCCGTATGTACAACATGATTTCATAACGGAGCTCACATCACAGCTTACTTTAATATGTCTGATAGACAGCTGCTGTTGGAGCTCAGCACGCTGAAGCAGCGGATCGGAGAAATAGAAAAAGCGCTTGGAACAGACAGCACTCATAACAAGAAGAATGATGCAGCTGTGGAACCAGGTGAGGACGCACACCTTTGTGAATCCTGGAGATACAATCCTGCCTGTACTTATAAGGACCTCACTCAGCACTTTATGCTCAACACTGCGAAGCGCCAACGAAATGATCTGGGAGTCAAGCTGTTATCTGTCTATACCTCTTCGTGGCAACGTATCATTAAGCTGTGTTGCCCATATCAGTATAGGATGCAATGGAACCAGTCGTGCCACCTACTTCTGCAGTGCCTACTGCACCCACTCTGCCGAAGAGTGTCCCTATGGACGCAACACGTATTGTCATGCATCAAATCGTGGCACCAACAGAAGTTGACGCGCTAGGGATCTGCTTTGGCGGCCAGGTGCTGAGCTGGATTGACATCTGTGCCGGCTTATCAGCCAAAACCCTAGCTCGGGGGCCATGTGTCACAATCAGTGTTGATGCTGTGCACTTCTTCAGGTATACAAACATGAAACCGCAGAGGATGACTTTCATGTTATTGCAATGCTCACAGCGATTTCCTTTTGCCACAGGCTGCGCCAGCACTGCAGTGATGTGACACTGTAGCTTCAGCTCAGATGCTGCTTATCATAAGACCACTTGTTGTTGAGCAACAAAGTCCAAAGGTTATGACACCTACTTGCTGCTGTTTTATAACCTACTTCCTGTGCATGTGTGGCCAGGCCATGCTGTGGTGGTGATGTGGTGATCATTGCCGCCATGGTGAATCGCACCTTCAGCAGCAGCATGGAGGTTGGGGTGAGGGTGGAGGCTGAAAACATGAGAACAGGCGAACGCAGACACTGCTGCAGCGCATACCTCACATTTGTGTCACTGCACAGCAGAGGACAAGCCAAGACACAGCAACAGCAGCAGCAGCAGGAGCAGCAGTTGCTGCCCAGGGTTGTTCCCTCTCATTCTGAGCATGCAAGGATATTCAGCCAGGCAGACGCCAGGAGGCAGCAGCGCTTGGCAGCCAGGAAAGCAGCTAAGGAAGATCCTGAGAGGGCAGCAGCGGCAGCAGCGTGTAGACTCAAACCCATCACTCACAGGTATGTGTCAAGGGTGCAATGGCCACAGGTTTTGGCTGTTCAGGGGTGATACTTGTGCTGCGTGTTGACAGTAGGTTGCCTGATTGACAGGCCATTGCAGTGCGTGTCGGGGAGCATGTTCAGTAGATGCTGCATGCAGTGCCACTGCAGGCTGCTTTTGGGCGGGAGTGTCACTGTCAAGGCGCTGTTCCACATCTCTGGCAGTGTGTGCCTGTGCTTGCTGCTGCAGGGAGGGTTGTCCCACCCTACCCCCCGCACTCACCCTGCAACCAGACAGCACACAACCTCCTTTGACCAGAGTAGATAACAGCAGCAGCAGCCAAGTGCCAATTGAGTCACAGCAGGAAGCCGATCAGCAACAGACACAACAGCAGGAGCAGCAGGACAGTGGACCCTTTAACACTGCAGCTGCTGCATCCCCCTGGTCTGCTGCAGCTGATGTCAGTCATTGTAGCCGCCGGAGTATCCCTCCCAGTGCGACTACTGCTTACATGACACAGAGCATCATGCCTCAACATGCCAACACACTGGGAATAACATTTGGAGGACAGGTGCAGAGCTAGCACTCAACCCCTACCTGCTGGAAGCACTGACAATCATTGCCATGTCACTGCACTGTTACAAAAGACATAACGACTATTTGCACAAACTTTCAGTCTCATGGCCCTCATGTGCGGGTCACGTGATGCACTTTGTCCCAGTTGTGCGGGTCACATGATGTGCAGGTGATGAGTTGGATGGAGCAGTGTGCCTACATCAGTGCATCACGGCTGCGCGGCACGCACCTGCTGACAGCAGGCATGGACAGCGTGACCTTTGCAGCATCAACGCGAGTGGGAGACATCATCTACATCACCGCACAGGTGTGGCACTGGGCCTAACCTGGAGGCTTCATAACAGGCAACTTCTGCCGCTGAACCGAATCGCTGCACAAGACAGTGATACACCATCGGCTCTCCTTATACCTGCTGTCATATCTGCTGTCATGTCTGCTGTTGACAAAATTGATTGAGGATGGCACCCAGATCCCCCAGCTGCTGCCTGCTGCCCGCCTGTGTTCAGGTGTCTGCCATCTTCACCAGCAGTCTTGAGGTCATGATCAGCGTGTTTGGCGAATCACCTGCTGATGGGCGCGTGTTTCACTGCGCTGATGCCTTTGCTACACTTGTGGTGGTGGACATGCAGGTGAGGGTCATCAAGGGGTGGCTAAATCCCAGAATCATTAGGGTACTCTTTGTAGGTGTGCAAACGGATGTCCCTCACCGGCCGAGGTCTGACCTCAGTGTAGATTGTTTCAGCACTGCCAGCTTAGGGCATAGGAACTTTCACCTGCAGCAACTGCCGTTGATGGTGTGTGCCTGGCCTGTCTTCGGTGGCACTTGCAGGGTGAGCCTCTGAGCATTCCCTTCCAGTTGGTGCCGGCAACTCCAGCAGAGAAGCTCAGGTTCCAGGTGACTCACACTGCAGCAGACTGCACGCGCTCCCACTGCATCACCTTGGCTGCACACATGCCAGGTGGCTGTCAGCACACTTGTGTCTACACAATTCATCATGCTCCACGGAGGTAGCTGCTTGCACCGGTAACAGTGTATGAATGTTGTTCAGCAAGCACAGCAGCATCCCTGCCTGGACGTCACTGCCAGCACTGCAATCCAAGTACACAGTGTGCCAGATGGATGAGCGAAGCAACTTGCAAGGCCAAAACTGCAAAGCGTACTGGGTTGTACTGCACTGCTGTACAGGGCGCCCAGCAGCGCCGAGCAGAGCGCCTGGCAATGCGCAGTACAATGGCGGCTGTGAGCAGCACACGACCAAGCCTTGATGGAACAATCATCCAGTCAGAAGCAGATGTCAGCAGGCAACGACGTAGCAGGAGTCTGGAGGTTCTGCGAGAGGTGTAGGTTTTGTTGGAGTGCTTAATACATGAGCCCTCGTGGTGTAGTGGTAGCATACCGGCCCGGTAGGCTGGAGACCCAGGTTCGAATCCTGCGCAGGGGGGGGGGCTACGCAGGGGGGTTAACGGCTACTGGATCTGAGATCCGTAAACGTGTGGTCAGAGGCCGCACGTTCTCGCGATTGAGGTGAAGGGTATCATGCGTCCCATGAGCCATTCGCTGGCTCGCTGGCTAGTGCCGGGAGGGGTTGGAGTCCCCCAATTGTATTGGTATTGGTATATACCAATATATTGGTATTATATCAGTGCTGACCTTGCTGGAGTGGGTTCTAAACATTCGCTATCAGTATACCATTGGTGTTTTGCCTGGACACACACAAGCCCTTTTCCTCCACATCAGGAAGGGGAGTGTGCTGCTTGATGGCAGCAGTGGTGGGCATGTGGGGCATGCTGACAACTTGGCAGGCATGTGGTATCCAGCGAACGTCTTACAGAACGTAACCATGCATATAGTGCAGTCAAAGGCCAATTCCCTGATCTGATATCTGATGGCAGAATAGTGAGTTTGCTGCCTTGGCAGTAGTCTGACAAGTACTACTGCCAATGCAGCAAACCCACCACTCTGCCATTCAGACAAGCAGAAGGAATATCAGCTGAGCGTCTGTCAGAGTGCTTCGCAGACAGGTCTGCAAAAGTCAACGAACAGAAGTCTATGATGCCAATATCATGGTCGTATGCTGGCAAAAGGCGTTGTAGGCGCAGCAATCTTGCTGATTGTACGGCTGAGTACGACTACCTGCGCAAGGCCCTGGACTGCGTCGTCAGCACAGGCTTATAATCACAGAAGCCGTCGTAAACTAGCTGATCAGTTGGGAAAGGTGTACTAGAGCGGCAATGTCGGTTCAGGGTCGTTCAACATCAGTTGCGCTGGTGACCGGGGCTGGCAGTGGGATTGGCCGCGAAACAGCTCTGCAATTCGCAAAGGCTGGATGTTGGACGGTCATTGCTGACATCAACAAGGCTGCAGCGGACGAAACATGCGAGATCATCAGGGGTAAGAGCAGCAACCAGCACTCGGGCGTCAGTCAGAGGGTCATGTTCAACCAACTTGAGCAGCTGGTACATGTACAACAACAAAGCCAATGAAGATGACTTATGACTTACATCGTTATAGTTCCTCAGTCTGCGATGTCTACAGGTGGTACTTGACTGCTGTACAAGTGAACCCCTGAGTGTCTCCCACAGTCCTCATCTTGGACATTTCACCCCGGTCATGTCCATGACTTAAGCGTATGTGGCAGCTGCTGCAAGTGCTACATTCAACACATTGTCAAGCCATCAGCCCTGCATGCATGGCAACTCTCATTGGCTTCTTGCTCAATGCTGCTAATACTGCACCTGCCTCTGCTGCTGCTGCCCTAGATGCCGTTGTTGGGGCAGAGTGCTTGTCAGTTCACTGCGATATCTCCAAGCCTGAGCAGTGTGCACAGATGGTTAATCAGGTCAAGAAGGCTTTTGGCCGATTGGATTATGCATTCAACAATGCAGGCATCTCTGTCAACCCAGCAGCAATTCATGAGATGCCCCTTGAGGTGGGAGGTGATGGCTTGCAGGGCTTATGCTGGTCAAGCTTAGCATAATCTTGCCTTGCAAATTCAATGACACAGGCAGATATGAGGAGACTAGCTCCCCCCTCCCCGTCATAGATGTGGGGCGTTCTGCTACTAGCACAGGATTGTGTTTAGTAAAGTACAATTACTGGTGGTATAGTGTGCCAAATTAGTAGCTGCCAGCACTGCAGCAACACTGCTGTTGATTACATGGAAAAAACAGGTAGCTGGTCAAAGCACTGCCTGTTTTGCATTTCATGTTGTGACAGCACAAAACTTCTGGGGAGATGAGGAATACTACAGGTTGACACCTTCAACTCAGCCAATCAGTACTCTCCAACAGGCATGATGTTCTTTCTTAATGAATCAGCCAACTAGCAGCTACGCATGAAGCTCAGCTGTGTGCCAATGACAGAAGAATCAAAGGTCAGCAAATCAGCAGATCTCCATTTTTTTTTACTGCTCCTGCTGCTGCTGTGCGCCTCACAGGAGTGGGATCGTGTGATGTCGGTCAACCTGCGTGGTCACTTCATTGCCATGCAGCATGAGATCCCCCTCATGCTGTCAACCTCACCCCGGCCTGCCATTGTGCTCACCAGCAGTGTGTGCGGCCACAAGGCACACCCGGGCATGTCGGCATACACTGCTAGCAAGTTTGCAGTGAGGGGGCTGGCTCACACAGCAGCAGTGGAGTATGGGCCACGTGGCCTGAGGGTCAACACGGTGTCACCAGGTAGGGGACCACAAGCTGGGTACTGGCCCACACGTGCTGGTGCTACAGCGTGTTATTTGTCTGGTCCATTAGCTCTAGTAGTGACTATGTGCAATTTTGATCATTGCAACAGCCTCTTGGCAAGTGGTCGCATGAGCATGCTGCCTGAGAGGCCTCGGATTCTGCACAGCGAATGTCCATTGTACTGATCGCTGGAGACAAGCATATGAAAACCTGTGAGCCAATATCCTTGCTGACCAGCCTAAAGCTTCGCCTGTACTTGAAGATCAGCCTGGTTTTATTTCTGCTGCTTGGCTTCTGCTGGTTCTGCCTGCAGCCGAGATAGACACTCCTCTCCTGAATAAATTCATCACCTCCGGGGGGGCAACAAAAGTAGTGCAGCTCATCAGTGAGGGAGCAAAACTGTCAGTTGATACCACCACTTCCACAGCACACAAGGCAACTGCAGAGGTCTCAGCCAGTGGCTTGGGTGATGCTTCAACACCCACGTCAGCAACTGCCCCAGCCAACCCTGTTGCCACTCGTCCCCTGAGGCGCATGGGCACGGCTGCTGACGTGGCTGATGCTGTTGTCTGGCTGTGCATGCATGGGGATTACGTCACGGGGACAGATCTGTTGATTGATGGAGGATCATTGTGCAGGATGGCTGGGTAAATGCCTCATGCTTAATAGAAACAATACATCAAGATGGCAAGGTTGTTGCTGGTGCCATGTCCAGTGCTTGTGCTAACTCCCCCAAGACAAGCGGGCATAATTGCTGGGCTGCAAAGCTCAGAGCTTGCAGCTTGGCATGCTCTTCTGGACAAAACATGGAGTATTGTGTCCTTCTGCAAAACATCATGTACATCAAATATAATCCAGTACTGGAGTATGTGTTTGTACACTGTGACTGTTGAACAAGCATGAGCATGGATGGTATGTATACAGTAAATCTCTATTCATGATGGCAGTGCTCGCTGCAATTGATTCTTCTCCACAATTTGTATTAAGGCGTGCAGGGGGCTGTCTCGCAGTTGTCAATGTTCTCTCCCCTGTCTTTTGCGGCAGGTTGCTGGTTTTCTGCAAATGTGCTCCAATCCACTATATCAGTCTGAGGCTCAAGGTTCATCCATCACTCTTGGAGTCAATCTTGATATGTTTTTGATAGTTTTGAGGACAGGTGTGGTGTTGGGCAGTGTGGGTGTCATCAAGAAGCAAAGGGGTCAAAATCAGTTGCCAATCTCCGGCCTCTTCAGACAGTGTCAACCAGTAGCCAATCTCCCGTCGAGCAGGTAGTCAAGTGGGTAGTCTTGTTCTGCTGGTAGAATGTGAACGCTTAATCTTGACTGCTGCTGGGAACCTTGCTTGAAAAATATCAGTTGCTGGTGACTGCCAGCTGCAGCGGCATGCCGCATTGATATGGCCAGTGAATATAAATCTTTGGGAGAATTGCTGCAGTTCAATGGCAATGGGTTGCGTTGTGGAAATATGTCTACGGCTGTCGCGAGCAATTCCTGCATAATTGTTGAATACAAGTGCAGCAGATGTATGGGGCATGAGTCTGTGGGCCAGAGAGGACATGCGCCGTACACGGTGTACATTGTTTGTGCTGGTTGAGTCCATGTACAAGTCCTTCCTTGCACAGCATCTATGGTTATACTTTATGTACTCATTGTATGCATACGATATGCCCCCAATGTGCATATGCCCTGTCAGGCAAGGCATGCTGCACGAGTAGAGGGCTGCCAGCCAGCACTAAGACGGGGAGGGGGGGGGGGGGCACATGCAGTACCCGCCGCTTGTGTGCCTGAGATGGTCAGTATATGACGCAGTATGGCAGGCCCCACCGTGTACTGGTGAGTTGTGACCGCCAGTTGGAGGCTTGTTCATTTGTCGATTCATAATGGCAAGGAGCGTGTTAGGTTGTTTTCAGAGAGTGGTAAAGGAGTGTGTGTGCCACAATGTGTCATTGACAGATGATCTATGGGGCTCATCTGGCACGTCCCATTTGCTGTTGTTATGTACTGCTCTTAGAGACTAGTATCTAGACTAGTATCTTTACCTTCCCTACTTCCCAGTGTCTGCTTGCATTGTCAAGGAAGGAAGTGACCCATTCCGGCCGCAAGGCCCTTGGGATAATGTACTTGGTGGCTCAGCCACACTGGCACAGTCTCTCACACAACAAGATTAGACCACCCTCAGGGGAGAAAGCTGCTTGTGTTGTCATTGTGAGCAAAATAAGGGCGATACAGATGCCCGTCATGGTTTGTTGTTGTCCGCTTTTGGAATATCACGCAAGGCCAATGGCAGAGTTGCTGTGGCTGATTGGCAATATGGAAGCCCCAGGACAGTACTTGTTGTACACTCTCCCCCTCTCCTGGAGAATAGGGGCTTCATACGTTGCATACACATCAGAACTGTTGCACAAGCTAAATGCTTGTCTTTACTGTTTACAGTTTCTACGCTGTCGTCCACCTCCTTCCAGCACAGGACGCGCATTTGACGTCTCAGTCTCAGTTAAAACCTGGTACGGCCGAGCCAAAGCCCTTGCGCAGTGACCGGTGCTCCCATCCAGGCACTGGACGAGCACACAGCTTGTCTTTACTATCATACTTCCCGCTGGCCTGGTCACTCCCACAAGGCACAAACAGCGACCTTAACTTGATACCCAATACTCTGATTCTGCCTGCACAAGTCCTTTCTGTGCTGACAGCTGCCACAGGATCCACTGATAGCCGTTGCACATGCTACACCACCACAGCCCCGTGATCTGCCCCTTGTACACTGTTGCTGCTGCTGCTGCTACTGCTTCTGTGGTTAAGAACCATGATCAGTGCTGCTGCTGCTTCTGTCGATTGCCTTTGTTCCGGTTGCAGAACCTGCACATACAACAAAAGCTCTGACCTCAACCTCTGCATAGAGACTTGAGGGTGAGAAAGCAAGCTCCAGAACAGCAGAGTAGTGCTCATGTCAGTTGAATTCCTCAAGTCCAGTCAGAGCAGCAGTGCCGATTACATATGCTTGTGATGGGACATGCCTGTCAGTCAGCTGCAGATTGTCCCAGCTGTCTTTGAGCCTTCAGTCAGCCAGTCTTACCTGTGCACCAGCTGGGCGTCAGACCTGATGGTGCCCTGCCCGCGATGCCTGCGGGGAGCGACGGTGTAACAGCGGCCCTGGAAGGACACAAAAGACGTCGGCGTGCCGGCGCGCTCACCGTGGGCAGGACGACAGCGCG